>JBCAUG010101286.1:0-21777 GCA_038406175.1 Haplosyllis leylae | reverse complement strand
CCATGCAACCCAATCGTGACGACAAAATAAAATCTACTTTGTCGTCGTCGTCGTCGCCTAGTGTGAACGAGCCCTAACATAAGACTATGTCTTACAACACTCAACAGTCTCTCCCAGAAGAGCCATTACTAAATATTTACCTTGAGCGTACAATAAACTCCACATATTGATCATTCAGATAAGGTGACAGAAATTCTTTTCGGTTGTGGTATGACCCACAGTATAACCTAGCACTTAACTATGTCACTTTCATACACTGTGTAATCCAACCAATGATACCATCCAAATGCAGATTTTATGCCCCGATGATAACATATGCAGACGACTTTAGACCTCGGAGCAAGAAGCGCAATATGTGCAAGATGTTTTTGTGCTCCTACATGGCAATTTTCTCCCGATGAGATCTACTGCATGTTTTCTCAAGTTTCACACGCATTTTACAATTTAATTAAACTCTGCCAAATTTTGTTTTGTTCAAACAAAGAGTCTTTGGATATTTCAAGGTTCTTGAAGCGCACGTTGTATTGATTTCTAGTATTTCAATAATGCCAAATAAACTTCTCCCTGTTTGCTTTCAGTTAGTAAAAGGTTCTGAATGTTATTTTTAACCAATTATTAATCAAAAAGCGTGCCCAAGATAATGACACCAAATACTGGACGTTTATTCGATCCATATTCTGCATTCAAACCGTTCTAAATTTGTTGTTTGCGCTTTAGCAATCTCATTTACTTGAATAAACATTTTACCATTTTGCAGTCTAACACTACAATCGTAGGTTATATTTGGCAGTGGTTCAATACACTACACGGTTAACACCACACCTGGTGAACAACAAATCCACATGGTGCTCGTGGAATGTGAACAGTGCACAGAAAACTATGAGCAGAAATTGACGAGCCCAAGGTAATCGTCATGATGCATAATATTTTTGCAATTCATTATTTTGTTTCTTTTAAATTAACTCGTAGAAAACATTCACCTTGAGTGACTACATGGATATTTATTGATACAATAAAAAGATGCGTACCAGATAATAAATGTTGAGAATTCGGCCCGAAATCTCTTAAAGCGTCTTGTAATTGTCGCAATCTCTCCTCAAGAGACATCTGTAAGAGTTTCCACCTGAAATACAGTTTCTGAACACATTAATGGATGGCATGTACCGCTCTGAAGAGGGCGCGACTGTGTACACATTTTCACAATGTATTCTGTTTAGGGTCTCATGCTATTTTCAGTTGAGAAATTATACAGAACGTAGTCTGGAGTGTCCAGCTACTCCAGACAATGTGCCCACTTTTTATGTCCAGATCAGAAATAGCTTCTTTTGGGTTGAGCATTTTATTTTGTCCAATGAATTTTCCAGAGTGAATACAATTTTACTAAAAGAGGGCCAGTTCTAATGATTTTATGAGGAGAGAAAGACGCAGAGAAAGCAGACGGAGAGCACGAGGGGACCGAGGGTCCGTGACCTTAATTATCGTAGAACCCTAAAATTTTATGAAAAGGCTGATATCCGACTTATTCACACGGGTGTATTTTGTGGATTAAAATTCAAACTAATGACATAGTCTTTCCTTTATGGTTAGAAAATGTGACAAAGAAAGGTCGCACTATTGAGACAAATACAGGAAACAAGAAATGCTAACCTCGTATTGAGTTCCTCTAATCTATTTACATTGATGTGTGATAAGACTACATTGACGTCGTGGAACTGATTGGCCAGATCATTAGCACGGTCCAACTGGTTCTTGATGGGACTCGTGCGTTGCTGGAAACTCTGTGGGAAATAATAATACTGGTACATGCATTTTGCAATAATATCTTCGGCTTCTTCACAAACAGCCTCAGGAACAAGTGTCCATTACAAAACATTTCAGAAACGTAGCCTTTAGGCGCCTTGTACAGGAAGGAGTGTTCGTGAGCTGCACTCAGAGAAGAGGCTAATTTTGGGTTCAGTCCAACAGCATGTACGAAATTATTTGCATTTACTTTGCACCTGAGGTTTGCATTTTATCTTCCAAGAAAAAAGCATCTACTTCATGGTTATTTATATACATACATGATTATAATCGTTACCATTGGTTCTTTAGCAGCAGAAGCTTACGCAACGACGCTATTTCGTTGTAGGCTTATTTCGAAGACTGCAATGCATTATCTTGACGTTGACATACCTTACAAGTGTCAATTTCATCTTGTAATGACTCTAGCACAACATCAGGCACAGGCTGCCATCGCGCTTTTTCCCTCTCAACTTCTAGCAATTTGTGGTGAATGTCTTCCAGTAACTTATGGAATATCTGCATTTTCTGTAAAGATTAATTATCAGGTAATCACCGAGTAAGATGAGTGATTTCATCATCAGCCGCACAACGTCAAATGGAAGTTACAGATAACAAACGAATTTTTCTTTTCATCTTCCATGTCACAATTTTGAGAAATGTGCATTACATTAAATTAAAAAAATTAATTTGAAAATTGTTTTTCCCCTTACTTCTAAAACTGCTTCTATCCTGTGCTGCCATTCGTTGGAGTGCTGGTTCAGTTCCACCCACTTCCGGTTCATAAGACGCACGTGCCGGCGGATTTTCTTGACGACGTGACGAGCCTCTTGGTCTGGAGTCATTTCTGATCCACTACCATCAGATTCTGTACACGAAAATACCCCAAAAAAACTACCATGTGTATGTACTTTTAACATCTACCCCAAAATAGTTGTCTTGCAATCATTCCGGAAACCAAATGTCGTAAGTTGTTCTTGGATTTTTTGGCCATTGCCCGGTGTGATCAAAATGAATTTCCAACTTCATAAATTTGGATACGACAAAAGTTAGAGTTCATTCAATATAAATTCCTTGTCAACGGTAATTGTTACCTTCGCCACTATCGGTAGAAAGGCGCTTGTCCTCTAGTCCCTCCTCACGTATGTACATCCTGCCTGTCTCCAGACTTCCCTCCACCAACATACGTTTTTCTTCCAACTGGTTTCTCAGCGACTGAAAATATGTGATAGAAATTGAAGCTAGATGTGATGTACTGAACTACAGGACAGAAATTTGATTACTTCTCTGACAAGGTATGACAGTGTTCAGTGTTCCTTTGGTTTTTACGCATTGCCACTTAACAGTGGAAGGTTCTTATAGCGACGTTATTTCCACGAATATGTATGTTACTCTGTTGTGGAAAACCATTTTTGTATGAAGTCTCACAAATTTCCACAATTGTTGAAATCAGACTTCAAAGGTTTTAGTGCGTTTGAAGTAAAAGCTACATGCAAAGAACAACTTTACGTTAGTGCCATGATCATCTGGAATTGTTCAGTACAACCATGTTTCTTTTTACACATGTTATTTACATAAAAATAGGGCGTCAATGCACATTTCGTTTTTGTTTTTACATCCCGCAAGGCAATTTAAATACATTTCTGTGTCAAATTCAATACTAATTTCAGTCCATCTGAAGTGAAGGCTTTTCTATCAAACTCCCTTCCACAACTCAAAAAAGAAGCTTTTTCCTTATAAATTAACAATGCTTCCATAATGGGATTTACCAGGTAATTTCACTGTGAAGTTGCGATGGCTAAAAGCGGATAGCTAGAGAAGACATAAAAGTGATGTCTGTGGAAACAGGCCAGCAACCAAACTCAGAGCTGCGGAAACATGTCGAACTGGGCGGTTAAAACATGGATTTAAAAAAGATGTTCATGTAATAAATTAACAACATAAGCATCATAATTTTGAGCGAGTTTGCTGAAAGGAACCTTATTCAAGAGGCGACTTGCGCAACTAACATGTAATTTGCCTCTTGCAAATGAACCGGCTGCAAGACTGACATCCTAATGTTTTTAGCTAGAACATGTAAAACATTTAGAAAACGTATCAGGTTCTGATTCTCAAGATATTTTGGTCAATTAATTGCATTGACTGACTTTGGGTGATTACCTAAGTTTCTAAATTTACTTATTCCATCACAGTCAAGAAGTCTTAATTTCCGTGAATGACACTTCTGTTTTGAAAAGGGATAGATCGCGCTCGCTGGAAACAATAACCCTTCCCATCAAAATCTCAAGATCTTTCGAAGGAGACCGTTGTGAGGAACTCAGCAGTATGTCAAGAACAAAACCTTGGGTTTTTGCTGATCACCTGACAATCCCTTGCTTTGTGTGGGGGATTCAGTCGGAGAATCAAAATGAAATATCAAAGGAGTCCACCCGTAGCAAATTATCCAGCATCTTCATTTTACGTTCAGATCCTAAGTTCATCTTCAACTTTCTTTCCATGAAAATTAAAAGTCCATTTCATTCCCAGCCACATGACAATCACGCCAAAAAACAGAAACACTAATTACTTGTAATTAAAACAACAATCATATTCATTATGTAAGAGACAATGGCACAGAGAAGATGATGACACTATTCTGCAAGGAGCCTGCAAGCCATCCATCACTGTACACGTCTTCAAGAGTCATTTGTTGTACAGAGTGATTGAGAAAATTGTGGCATTGATTTTGGATTTGGGTTCCATTCAGTTGAACACAAAATCATGAGCCTTCCTATTTCCGAGTGTTAAATCATGATCAATATCACGAAGGGACATTTTTACCGCGAGTCTGCTAAGGCAAACCTTTTTGAGTGACATGTAGATAATTAACTACTTGCCTAAATAAGACGTCTCTAAATGGAACATTACGATGAATGAAAGAAATGACAGCAGCCTAACTGCATTGATGCTCTTCAGATATTCATGTATAACTCGCTTACATATCAAATAGAGAGTGACAGTATTATGGCAAATTCACACACGGGACCGGAACCGGGACAGGTACAGGGAATGGGACTATCATAGTAGGAGACAATGGGTCTGGTTCATGCCCCTGTCTCAGACCAATGTGAACATTTCTGTATTAGGAGCCATTAATCCTGGTCCCATTCATTGTACCTGTCCTGCCGCCGTTCCCGTGCAGTGTGAATAAGCCATTAGTCCTGGAAAAGCTTTCGGCTAACTTTTCCAAAGACGGCCGTTGAGTCAAAAACTTTCTTAAGCAGGCTAGCTCGCAGACAGAAGTGTTGGGCGCGTGCGACCAACGGGCTAGTTTTAAAACACACAGTACGAGTTACCAAAGTTCTGAACACAAAGGCAAATACTATAATAGCTGTCTGGCACCGTGTAACGTCAGCTGAATTAAGATTGCCGTTTACCTGATGCACTTCTGCTTGTTTCTTGATGGAGTTAAGATCTCCTCCGACTGGCTGCTGCCTTTGTATTTCTTCGTCTTTTTGTACGGTCCAATCAATTAGGTCCTTGAGAGTCTTCAATAGATTGTTCCACTGTTCAGCATTAGTTTCAAGTCGACTTCTGTAATTACACAATATATAATTCTGCTATAAAATCTCCGTTTTATGATTACAAACACCAACACTGCTAATTTCTCAGCATTAGTGACTCAAGTTACAACATTACCGTAAGGTACTATTTCGAATAAAAGAAAATTGGGAGTAAAACTTTACCACCAGATTTCTGCTTTCAAAAACTCATTTTACTATGGACTGAGAAACAACAAGACACGATGTTATACTACATTTTCTGACTGAGGCAAAACTGAAACCTAATTCGGTGTCACTTGCGAACATTGTCATTCTCTGTCACTGTAATGTAGTGAAACCCCACAGGATACAACTGTCTACAGATTGCAGGCAGTTGATAAGTAAGCCGTTTGTGGCGTATACTATGCTTTATTAATTAAATATTTGAAAAGACAGACGCTTAGTACAGTGGAACGCAGCTGCTTATAACTGGCGCTTCTAATCTTCCCATTTCTATCTTCCCAAAGGATTCCAGTGCATTTGGGACGATTCTTTTCAACGCAAGGTCAACTGTCATTAATATTTAGCAACTAGAATCCAAATGGTAGAACAGCAGGAGTGATCGAGTTCCTTGTTACCGATTGCCATCTGTGTGCAGATTGTGTCCAGATTTGCCACGTTAGGTTTTTTCTTTTCTTCTACATTTGGACAATGGTCCGTCCACCCACAGAATCCTTGATTTAAACAGCATCCACCGTGGGTTGTAAAGCTAAGGTAGGTTTCGTTACCAACATACTCACTTACTTGCAAGCTTCATTTCTCCGTGCTCACTCACTAGAGCGTGAGTATTCTCAGATTCGCCTCGGTGCTACACCCGTTTCACTGTCAAGTTCCTTACCTGATTTCAACAGACTTGGATTTCAGTCGAACCCAGCGCTGGTTCATCTCGTCGAGGCGCCGTGACAAAATCTTGCCATCAGCGCTGTCAGCACCGCGTGCCACCGACTGTCCCGTTGTCTGCAGAGTTTCAAATGCATGTTGATGTTGTTCTATTTCTGATTGTAAATCCTAAAATTAGAAAGAAATTCATTAACATTTTGCTGCTGTGTAGAAAGAAATTCAACATAAACAATTTGCTGCTATGTTTAAACGTTGGAGAATGTGGAATGTGCACATGCAAGATTCATGCAATTTAGAAAAAGTTAATTGGAATAAACAAACAAAAATGATATCTGATCACACAATTAATCTGAGAAGATTTATACCAAGTTACACCGTGGTAATGTAAACCCGAGTGGGTGGAAACAACCCATTGTAAGACCCAGCTACTCCAAGCACAGCCCTAAGGATTCGGCTGAACGTACAGCGTATGAATATTTCATTACTGTCATAATTACTTTGAATGCAATTCTACACCGACGGCTCATCTCTGCTAATCTAAATCAAGATCTACCCAACTTAGCGAAAGAAATCGAAATGGCGTGGATGAGTTGCAATTTTTTGGGTGGAAAATCAAGCTGCAATTACTCTCCAAGCTTCAACCTACAAGGATTCTGCTTTTGACATGTCACTCTTGGCTACTGTGTAGGGAATAAGACACCTGTTGCATTTGCAGAACACTATAGTACAATCTTATAACAATAAGCCATCAGACTGAAGTTTCTCGACGAGTGATGATTCAAGTCATAGTTCTTAGTCCCACTAATGTAAATTGCCTGGTAGCTTTTCAGGTAATAGAAATAAATGAAGTGCTAATCAGAGATGTTTATAAATTCCGTTAGGCAAACTTTTCATAGGCAATAAAATCCACAGTACTTATTTTACGGAATTACTTTTTTTCGGAATACCGTTGGCTTTTATTTGAGGTAATTAGCCAAATTACTCCACACGATTCGTCTGTTGAAGCAAGGAAATTAACTGGGAAGCAAAACGGAAAGATCTACAGGTATTTAAAGATTTTTTCCCTTCTCCTTTGCTACTGTTTTGGAACTTTTTATAGTTGGCCACAATGTGCAAATTTCGAATTTACAATTTCGTTATCCGGACTGATTTTTTTTCGACTGAATGGGCCAAATATCCATAAAATCAGCTTTCAGATTGAGGCCTGCGTAAGGAATAATGAAATGAGCACTCGCTCATCTATCATGTTCGGCTGGATATTTTTTGAATGCAGCATGCGGCACAGAGAAATTGGGCCCACCGGAATGGCCTCTCGGTGGTCTTCTCATGAGTGAAGCTGCCATTATTCACACCTTCCACACGTTTGTCATGTCTTGTCCGTGACTGCTTCTCCGAATATATCAGCCTAGTTATAGAAGGATTCACCATTCATGATTTTCTTCTTTACACAGTTGGACCGATGTATTAAACATAATGAGAGTGAGAGGGATGCGCAGCAACAGACACATTGATCTAGACATTTTTCGCATGATAACACAGGAAGAGCACTGGGTGTGTCAATCCACAGAAAAAAAACCCTTATAGGCTGTAATGTATATGTTGAGGGAAATAATGACATACTTAAAATAGACGACAAATGTGTATGCCAGACTGCATGTCCAAACTCGACCCAAGTACCAAGTTTTTAACGGAGCATAAACCCATATTGCAGAGGTCAAAACCACACTCATCCCGTGTAAGGTGCATGCTAATCTAAATGCCAGTATGAGAAGATAAGGTGTGTTTGAATGAATCAATCACCGAAAATTCCAATGTGAGATCAACCATACTGTGACAGATAACCTCTACATGAACTACGTCTATTCAGTGTTTCTATTTGGATTTCACATCATGTAATAACGATTAGATTTTTATAAGCTAATAATTTGCACATGTGTCACGATGATGACTGATAATACTGCTTTTAATACTAATGGAACATGATGTTCTTTCATCTCAATGTTGAGGATGGATATAAATGTGTTACGAACTCGGCTAATATTTTAACCACTAAGCACAGCAAACTTTGCAGCCCCACATTATAACGTGTCCACCATTCAACACTTTTTAATTATGAGAATACTAATAATTAAATATGAATATACCTGCAAAAGTCAAGGTTATTGCAAAATCACATGCATATGTAAACAAGTATTTTAAATGTAACATTAGTGTTGCAGTCAAGTCAAGTGTCCACATCCATACAATAACATGCTTTAAATGGGCAGTCATCCTTATGACATTTACACTGTGCAATAAATTGGTAAGAGGTAGTCAAGAGCATCATATGATGCATTATATGATGGTTGTTTTCGTACTTTTGTCACCATGAAATTGCTTGGGTCTCAAAAAGGTAACAGCAAGCACACACGAACCTTCAGAACAACCACTTCATCTCGTCTGCGGTAATTCCAATGTCCATGTCTGTACACGACCACATCGTCATATCCATCAAAATTTAACATATTCACAGTATTCATGTTAAAGGAACAAAATTAGTTAAAGATTTAATGACCGAAATGCTCTGTATTGCTTGTTCTCTTGCTTAGATGGATTCACCTACATACTTTCAGTGCAATTAAGTAAGGAGACACTGCGAGAAAATCAGCAGAACATTTATAGTAGAAGACAGGGATCAGTGATTCTCGGCTTCTATTTGAGGTTTCCTACGAAAGGTGACACTGAAATCCTATAAAGTGTACAAAAGGTCTAAAAGATTTATTACATAAAAAGGCCTCTGCACCGCAATTGAAATTCCAAAGGCGAAATTCAATTTTACAGCAGCATTTTATTTTATGCAGCAAACGCGAATGTATGTGGGTAATTATTTGAGGTAATACGATCAGTCTTTTTAGTGCTTCAAAAATGTAAGAATAATAATGCTAATGCAACATTAGCAGAAACTTTTGATATTTTAAGATGAAAAATGTTGTCGATTCCACGGAGCCGGATGACACATTTTCCTCTGACAACCTGGTTCCACTATGGTTTTGAAGAGAGAAATCTGTTCCTTGCAAATATCATTATTCCATTTTTTGTGGAATAATAGCTTTTTGTTCATTATAGTTCATTTTGCATCTTTCCCGAATACAAGGATTACTGCTTCGACTGACAAAACCCTTCCGTTCTTTCAATGATGACTAGCTCGCGCCTCCACCCCTCTCCTACAGAGGCTAGCATTATATGAATAATACAGATAACAGTCTAAATCTATGATAATCTATCGAAGCAAAAATCGCTTTGTATCATAAAACGTCATACATGCCACGGCGATATAGAAATTCAACACGACAGATGGTCTGACAGTACCTGCAATCCGTCAAGAGAAAAACCGCAATCTTTTGACGCCTTTGCAGTCTTTCCACAGGTAGTATTCAAGTGTGTATGCGGACCACACTACCGCTTGGAAAAAGATTTACAAAGGTATTATGAAGTTTCAGATCACAAAAACAGTCCCTAAAACTTGATGCCTGGTAAGTAACTGAAACTTACATCCACTGAGACAAAAGCGCAAAACAAGGGGGGGGGGCGTACCCCGTCCCTGGCCGGGAGTGGGGTACCCCATCCCTGGCTGAGGGTGGGTGGGCAGGTACCCCATCCCTGGCGGGGGAGGGCAGGGGAGTATTCCATCCCTGGCTGGGGGGTACCCCCTGTGGAAAGACAGACTCACGCCTGCGAAAACATTACCTTCCCGTCGTACTACGTACGCGGGCGGTAATAACTAAAACGTTTTAATTCCAGTTACTTACCAAGCATTTAGGAAAATGACTATATGTTTATGATCTGAAACCCCATCACACATTTACCATTTATTGCCTTGCTTTTTCAGAATAACTTTTTTTCGAGAGGCAATGTGGTGAATACTTGAATACTACCTGTGCTTTCATTTACCGTTGAGCAATAAAATATTTTTTTACTCTTTTTACTGGTTAAGTATTTTTACACAACTGATTATGTCCCGAATAACACCTTTATGTCTACTTATGTACATCTATCTAACATCAGGTAATTGAAATCACATGAACCCATGGAGAAGTTTGAAAAGTAGTTTCAATAGCTTCCTAACCCAGTTCAGGTTTAAACACACATAGATCTACAAGAACTGAGTAGTCTTCAAAAATTGACTGGTCGGCTGTCAAAAGGTTTTAGTTGTGTAATTACAATTCTGCGCAGTTCATGCTACTATCTGTAAGCGGCAAGCAACTTGTTGCACAGAGCTTCACTAACATGGCTGCTTCATGTATTAACAATAAGCCATCAGTAGTCAGTCAGATTCACCTGCTGCATATTCCGATTTTGCAGCACAAAACATTTTGAAATGAACCGACAAGAACAACCCAAACCCATCCACAAAAGTTAGTGCATGTTAAATAAATTCATTGATATTTATCTCCATGAAAACTGATTCTTGGAACACATCCTCAGTTTTGACTAATACTTGTCATTTTGCACTACAAAGACACCAAATCCCCATGAAATCAAGTACAGAGGTCGTTTCGCAACCATTGTCACTGATAATAATGAAATGAAAAGTCATTTGTCATGTTATGGGTCATAATCTTCGAAGGCAATAACATAACTTGGGATTGATATTGGTCCCCGGGGATAATGTCTGGCCTTATGTCTGCTTTTCTGTACAGCTTTTTATCGAGACCAATGCATCTTTCATGTATTGTTTCAATGGCTCCTACTGTTTGGATACTTTTTTCCTGAGGCCTTTTGGAGTCAGTTTTATTAATTTCTAAAATGTTGTGTGGCAAGAATGTAATAAAGACAACAACACACATATCAGACTGTACTTATTCTGTAACTTTACATAGGCATTAGCAACATGGATTATTGTGTTCCGTTACACAAAAGGTTACTGAAGGTATGGTGTTCAATACTACAAGTGCGTAACAGTTACATATTACAGTTAGTATTATACATATTTAGAGGGTCATGAGGTCAACTCTCACAAATCACAACAAATTTTCTTTTCTGGATGGAATGGATGTGGGTAACAATTAATTCCAATACAATTACAATATTTCTCGATGCGGAGCCTATTATTAATCTGACTGCATGAACACCACTAAAACTCCCCTGTTCCACAATATAGATCAATTAAGCCAGAATAATGGCAATAATGTACAGTCTCTTTCAATAATTCAGTTGTTTGACCGAAGACAAATTAATTTAGCGTTGTTTTTCGATCAGGTAGGCATTGTTTTGCATGATCTGGATAGGTCGCTTCCAAAAGAACTTACTCCACAAAACCGGTTCACAAAGTATCTTTGCAGGGACCAGCAAATCAAATACAAAATGTTTGTCAGAAACGAACCAACATCTGGTCAAATATGCACTTATTTATTTGAAACAAATAGAACCTTCGTGATACCTTGCAACTTACACCAACAAACGAAAAATGTCATTAAAACTAAAGTATTTTACCTTGAATTTTATTCTTGGAAAATGCATCATGTAACGTATTTTAAATCCCGAATGTTTGATTGGGCATGGACTCTTTCACATTTAAGAATGTACAAAACGGCCATTTCTATCTACTATAACACATTGGTTAGTCAGTAACGAGCAGCCTTATTTCTTGGATCAGTGGTTTTAGCCTTGGTATTTCTGCCTGTGAATTCGACACGAGCCACCAGCTGAGTTTTTTCGTTCCCCTTAATCTATATCATAAATATTAAGTATTCTCCGTCCAATTGTTCCAAAAGAAACCCCACGAATCTTAGATTAAATCAAGCAGCTGGAACACACAAAGAGTACGCGCAATCAGATCCATAACTCACACATTTTACCTTTGAATGAGCCAAGATCAAAGACAAGTCGGTTATCAGACCTTGTACATTCTCCCTATCTCACATGCTTAAAACCTCGCACACGGTTCTTTATTTGTACAGATGTCTGACTGGCAGTATTTTGCACTTCACAGCTGCATCTGAATTATTTGATCTGAAAATGCAGATCATTTTTGTTTTCCTAAGATTTGTTCAGCTTTCTTAAAGACCAACAATGGATATTGACAGACACTCAGACTTACTTATAAATGCTGAACTGCTGTAAATGGTGCAGCTGAATCTGCATAGTGAATGGCACTGATCATCCATCACCAAGTTATCAAGTGAAAAGCAACACTACAGAACACTTTGCCAACACAATTCTTGGTTGATTCACCAGCTTCACTTAAGATTCCCGCCGTAGGTTCCTCTTTACAATCAAAGGTATCATGCAAAATATGAGATAAAATACCTCAAGGTGACAAGGGGATCGTTCACACAAGATTCGCAAAGCACACATAATTAAACAAAAGCAAAACACGCACTCTGTGAACTTCTTCTTCGATATCTCTTTTCATTTACTTATTCTGCAACATGCTCTCAGATATTTTATATCGATTCCTGTTACAGTGACAAATGAAGCACTGTATGTAATGGTTCATGGTATTACATAACGCTGTCAAAGGTTTTTGAAGAAACAAAAACCTGTGAATTTCACAGAATTCAAATTCAAGTGTAGGATGCTTTAATAATGGAGACATTTAACTTTGTAAAACTAACGTCATTGTTTTCTTTTACTGTTTGATCGTAACTGTGTAAGAAGGGTAGATCGTATTGTACTTCTACACTTGTCAAGTGCCATACATGCAATTCTAATTGCCGCATTACTACAGGAACAAAAATTACCTTGCGCAAAAGCATAAAATACGAGAAAGATATATATCTGCTGTGCGTATCCGATGGTTACGAGCAATGTCAGATTCTTTAATAAACATCTCAATGTATCTTATGTATTTAATGTTCATTTTCTATTTAATACAGGGTAGACGTGATATTCTCATTCCCATTTTAAGAAAGTAGGAGTATACTTATCTGGAGCGGTCCAAAGCAGCAGTACAAAAAATAAACATTAATTTTCTTACCTGAAAGTAGAAAATAAAACGCCAATTAGTATTTGATGGAAATAGTTGAGGGATGTAAAGTGACCAAGAGTCAAATAACTTAACGCCAGTTCATATAGTAAAGACGATTTCGACTGTGGATTAGAATTTTCTGGAAGAACATAGATAGACTATACATCAAAAGACGACGACGAGCATACGGTCGGACATACTTTACGATTGCAATTCAGTGTCATTGAAAATCTGCACTCCGCATTTAGACTACATTTAAGACACTATATTCAGTTCATATTTTGTTTACCATACACTTTCCTATTTATGATTGGTGTTGTATTAATTCAGGTGCTTTCTACAGTCAGGTGGTGATTATGAAGTTGGATCGAATGATGAGAAGGGACCTGAGATGACTGCCGAGAGATAAATATTTGCAGTCGCTTCAGCAGAGGAAAATAAACCCAAGATCTTCCCAACTTCACCTCAGAAGTAATAATATTGAAATACTTTTCCCAGTGCATATCTCACCTGAAATATCTCACAGTGTAAACTCATAAATATTGATAGGTTTGGTGCTCTTTTTGCGGATCCGATCCTCTGTGCAACGTTTTGAGCAGAAATCGAACAATCAAGAGAATAATCAACAATAAAGAAGGCGAAATATACCCTTTTATTTCGCAGAAGCAATGGACAATATTAACGAGACCATGTTGGCATATCTATACTTGAATACAACATTGGCTGTGATGTGATGCGATGTCTTTGTAATGTCAGTACAGCAGTCTTGATTGGGCTCCTGAGTGCCGTTACCGCAGTATATGATGGCTGTGGTTACAGACTATTGCTGTCTCCTCCCCAGACAGAACACTTTGCTGCAGCGACAGTCGTCGTATATCCCATCAAATTGAATACACTATTTTGACACAAAAATTCCATTCCAAGCTTTCCCTTCACACTTTTTAAGAAATGATAGATGCTGCGAGTCTCGTTATGCAATATGCAAAGAATGAAATCTGATTGGTTGCAACTCAAACTTTGCTGTTGTGCCCCTAGGATAAACTACCCAGTGACAGCAACATTTCCACCAAGCAAAATGTTATATCTACCTCTAATGAGGTCCAATAATAATAATAATTTTCTGAATGTGTCCTATTAACGCTCTTCAAGAGCATTTTTCAATTGTCAAGGCAAAGCTGGCGGGACTTTCCCCTCAAGATTATCCACAAAAAGCAGCATTACCGAGGAACGAAATTTTCGGTAGTCTATTGATAAAGGATCTGGATCAAATTCGATCAACAACATCAAGATAAAAAGATGTTCCGAGACCAGAACTGGAGCAAATATGTGTTCCTCAGCAAATCATGGATCCACAAGTCTATAGAATACACATACATTCTTTGAAGAATGTTGAATTATCCCTGTTACCTTCGTACGGGAAGAGAAGTTACTTCACATTTCCATGATGGACCATTATTATAATGAAGTATCAGGCAGTGAAAGTTTCACCAGGTGGCTCGTTAGGCATAAATGGCACAAAGGTGTGAAGGGTGCATAAACGGCACAAAGGTGTGAAGGGTGCAAAGGGCACAAAGGGTGTGAAGGTTGAAAGGGCACAAAGGATGTGAAGGGTGCAAAGAAGCACAAAGGGTATGAAAGGTGCAAATGCACCATGGGCACAAAGGGTGCACAGGCACAAAGGGAACAACAAAAAGGAACAAGGGGTGCAAAGGGTGGTAAGGTCACAGAGGGTGCAAAGGGCATGATGACACAAAGGATATAAAGGGTTTTTGGTCACCACCACCTCAAGTTTAATTACTGCATGTAGTTTAAGGTGTCTCCATCCCCTCTAACAAAGGAACCCAAAACTAGGTTTTTGGGTCTCCATCACCCCTGAGCGCAAAAAGTTCAAACAAGTTTGATTACAGCATGTAGGGTTGAGGTGTCTCTGCCACCTCTGACACAAAGGATGCAAAGACATTCAAAACTTGGTTTTGTTCAAACAAGTTCAATTACAGCATATAGGGCTGAGGTGTCCCCACCACCTCTGGCATGAATGGTGTGATGGGCATGAAAGCACCCAAACTAGGTTTTTGTGTGCCCACCAACCCTAAGCAGATAAGGTTCAAACAAGTTTGATTAGAGCATGTAGTGTTGAGATGTCCCAACCACCTCCAAGTAGAACCAACACCCCATCTGCACTCACAGAATGGCAAATGGTATTCATTGGTCCCTACCACCTTCCCAAAATTTTGGGGCAACTTCACCCATCTCATCTAATAAGAGAAAAGCTGTCATACATCCAGCTTTAACAGTACGGACTTGAAACATTTAAACAAATTTCATTCAGTAAAGTTGTCTCATATTCTCCACTGATTATGTTGCCACGTTTGCTTTCATCAATGTACAAAAAGTAACATTTTCAATTATTCTTGTATTTAAGCTTAATTAGATTTCATCCTGGGAAATTTTGGTAATCTGGTGCAAAACACCTGCAGTGCTATTGTTTAAAGACACACGCCGAAAATACCATTATCATGATTAAAGACTCTCTCACCAGAGACCCTTCATGAAACATATGACGACGGACATCTTGTCAGCTTATTCCATTCGAAGAGATTATAATCTACTACAGTTGCAATCTTTTGTTTTAAACTAAAATCATTCAAAAATGAAATTATCCAACTTCATATAATACTAATTCATATTGCTGTATTAAGTTTATTGATTTGTTTTCAGTTTTTAACAACAGGACTAAGAGGCTTGTTCAGACCGAGCGTCAGCGTCCGCGGCAGCGTTGACGCTTGGAATGGGTCTGGGAGCTATTTTCCAGCATCAGCGTCAGCATCACTCTGTTTGAACATACCAATTAAAATCAATGCATTCCCTCCGAAGCGTCAACGCTAACTCTAACGCTTACGCTTGGTGTGAACACAGCCTAAATCAGATTTACAACCACACCTATCGTTCAATTAAGCCAAATGTATCTGGTGTAAAATTCTCGACACGTTTTCAATCACTGATGGTCGCGGCTTTTACGGAAATGGCTGCAGAACAAATTGAGTATGACACCAATTTGTCCACCTCCATCACTTGAAAACTAATGACCTCCATCATGAAGATTTAATGTTCCTCTTGTGCCGCTGATTTGGTCACTCAATGCTCTAACATACTGACCATTGTAATTACAATAAAACCGTATAATGTGGCCAGTAAATACCAGCGGACAGCGGACACTAAAAATGCCTCTCAAGAGGGCAGGAAGGTCATCGCTGTTAGTTTTCATTGTTCGCCATAAAACGTCAATTAAAAAGATAGAAACTAGTGCGGATGAGCCTTGATGTATAAGTGAAAGGTTCCGTTTCGATCTACCGCCCCATGTTTCTGTCTGGGCTCAAGCGGGTACGAAAGCACTTTTGAATGTAATGAAGGCAAAGACAAGTTAACGGTAGAATGATTTTGCAAACTAAACATCGGTTCGTACTTAGTCTAATAAAATATGCACAGTTTCAGTGTTTATTTTAATGGATATTCCTCTATTTTTTCCGTCATTTGTATGGTTTAGATCTTTGGAATATTATTAATTTGTCTCCGATCAGGTATCGAATGTTACGATAACTCCACATGCAACCACGGTAATACTTCATAAATCACTAACGTTGATAATGCGTTAAGCTGCGAGCAAAGTTTCTCTCATTAAGTATTCATAAAAAATCTACACTGCCCTTCTAGTTTACAAAATATGCAAAGGTCGCTGCATTCCTACAAGTACCAGACGCCGCTCCAGGTGACCTGGGAAGTAATCGACGGGCAGGTGGAATGCAATAGTGCAAATAGACTTGGCTAACTAACGTGAACACACACGGTGATACCTTCACATGCATCACCTGAATTTGCCTCCCCCGCCTTTCGTGAAAAGCTGCTGTGCAGAAAGAGATTTACAGATCTTACATCAACTTAGTTCTTAAAGCTCTTTGCTGGGCTCAGAAATTATCAAGTCAAAAGAGGTTTTTTGTCAACCTTAAAATAAATTTTCCTTTACGAGAATAACATAAAAGACAATATTTTATTTCTTTAAAGAAGACATACATTCATCATGGAATGACATGATTTTGAGGTATTATATTTAAGGCCCTGGTTACACACAGAAGCAGTGCCAAAGCTGTGTTTAGCTGCTTCATTACACTGGTGATTTACCGTTTATCTCTGGCTGCGGTAAATATTCCCGAACATGATCTAAATCATCTCAGCGGATCAGAGCATCTGGCACATTTTCGGCATCAGTAAATCACGCACTGGTGCTGATGCCGAGCCACTAATTTCTCAGTTTGGTGATTTTACATTAACACCAGCTTTCGTGTCTAATTTCCGTGTTGTTAACTACCTCATATAAGCACGCTTAAAACAGCTTCCCGGGTTTTAGATACTGCGAAAGGAAATTTAACGGTGTAAGATTAATCATGTTATAAAAGTTGTGAGCTGTCTGAGCACTTGATGGTTTTACACTCTTTTCCCTCTACTACTGGATCATAAAAGTCAACCGTGGAGTAAAAAGCAATATTTTACTGCAAAACTGTAATCGTTTGACAATTTTATGTGAAAGATTTTTCCAGCTGCAATTTCTTGGAACCAGTGGTAGTCAAGCCATTTCTCTTGCATAACAATAGAATTAGGGGGGCAGCCCTCTGGCCAGCTTCCAGTTATGTCACCAAAAGATAGATCTATTTAGCCCATTGATTACAAGGCAGAAAGAACAGAAGATAGAAAAACGAGTTACCAATGGATTAGTATTAGCAAATACTTTCACTTGTTCAGCTCTAGGTGCAGACTAAATATTAGCTTTATTTTTGCTTGTAATCACAGGTAATAAGCTGAGTAATTTGTGATGAATTAACTTCGTGTGGGTACACAAAACAGTTGTATTATGGACACTACTTGTGGATTTTACTCTTTCTACATATCACGCATTCGTACTGAATGTTGGCCCCGTTTTATTTAGTTCCATATGTATTCTGTCGAAAATCCATACCTTATATGGATATCATGTCGTAGATTTACTGCATAAATATTTGCATTTCTATTCTTGGATTTCACAATGTCCTGTAATCTTAGCATTTACTTTCCTTAGCCTAAGGCTTAGGATCATTTCCATGTTACATCCTTATTGTCCTCAGATACCTCCCATCTGGCATAGTTAATAAACTTTGTCAACACGAGAGTTGAGTGTGTTATAATTTATGAGACTGATGTAAATAAGCATTTAGATAACTGGATCAATAAGGATTTTGAACATGATGTTCACAAGGATATATCATGTGAACTTTCATCACTATGTAGCCCATTTATTGAACGAACATTTTTCAACGAAACACAGAAAAGAAGGGCATTTTGAGGCAAAGTTCTAACTTTGAAGTCTGAAAGTAATTCATAGCTGAGTTTATTGATATTTTACTTAGTCAAAGGTTGCAAGGTGATTATGAATAAAAGTAGCATCATATCAAGCATTTCTTGCTTCTGGTGTTTCATCTGAAAGTCATCAGTACATTTGCAAAACAATAAATGTGTTAAATAACTGACAATGCTCCGATATGTGGTTTATGTAATCGTGGCAGCTTTTCCAACATAACTTCGCCAACAGTTTTCATTCAGTTTAGATATCCAGATGTTCTCTCTACCGGATTATTCTTTCTGTAACTTGACTGGGTCTTTTCACGGCAAAACTCGATTTTTTCATGGAAATGGAAATGAAGGAAGTATTTATGAGGAAAAGTGACCATCATTAATGAACATCATGAAAATTCCATTGTGATATGTATTTGTAGTCTGGCCAGATTTATTAAAGGTGACTAATTCATTCAGAGGATTATCGCACTTTTTTATGAAGGAAACTCTAAAATGACAGGTTAGATCTATGATCAATAATGTTTTGAAAATGAATCAAAACTCGCTACTTTCCACATGAAACGTTGCATCAAAAGCTGCCCTATTTAGGTAACTCAAGGAAATCTACAGAAGTCAATCTCACACAGGGTACAATCCATAATGTGAAGCTCAAGAACATGACTTGCACCAGGAAGAAAAAGCATCACTTCAAGTACAGTTGATTCCAGGCCCCACTAAATGCAACCTTAAAACGACCTTGCCGTTATGTCAATGGATGCACAGCATGTACTCTTGAATATCATTCTCAAAAGATAATGGGAATACTTCTCATTTGGGATCTAAGTAAAGGGAGAGGAAAATCCAAGTGAAGTTATTGTACTCAGTTCTTTGTACTTTTTGGATACCTTGATCGGCTTTTCAGTCTGAAAGGGCTCAGAGTTGTACGGATAAAAATCTATTGTTGTTGATAGACCGATTGAATCAAAGTCAGTTCCTGATTCAAACTACTTCGCTGAAATTTATTCTGTGATATTTCCAGTAAGATCACTCCACAGTATTTGTTTTATTACCAATAACAATTAACTAGCATTAACCGGAAGACAATTAGTCATTCCTAATGATTAGTCTTTCATAAGAAAGATTATTTTAATGAACCCATGCTTCCGTACTGGAAAAATCTTGCTCACACCTCTCCATTTTGTAAGGGGGGCGAGGGATGGGACTGGGGGCAAACTGGAATTCCATTGGGTGCAGAATCAAAAGTTGGGATAAACCGGAATGCCATTCTTTTAGCAGTTTGCTCCAACCTTGGATGGAAGTTACAAAGGATCTCCGCAGGTTCGTAGGTTTGCTTTTGCTACTTGCGTTTAGACATGGTAATAACTGGAAAACATAAAATGTTGCATCCATAAGACATTTATCACATGAAAATGTTTGTTCTAAAAGTACACATCCACACATCTTCCATTATCGACTTGTCCTTGTCTGTTTTTATGCTATGAGCATTAAGGTCCACCGATCCGTTCGGAAACATTCAGCATGCATGATTACGTATCGAATTTGATTTCCTGTCACTCTCGCAATGACGTGTTTTCCATTCGGTTGAGTATGAAAAACCCTGTTTCAAAACCTTCAAGGGTATCGACCAGGCAATTACGCGCCATCTCCATCAAACAATTAGCTTTGTATTTCGAAAAGGAAACGCACGTTTTCATCATTCTTCCATTCCATAACATCACAGAAATGACATTCTGTACTTTTAAGTCTAATACAGTGTAACCTGCTCGTTACCAAATATTAGTTTTTAATACCAGAGCTTCAGAGGTACATTCGTTATTGAAAATTACATGATGGACAACTGCAAACCTAAATCAACAGTCCTTTATTGCCTTGAAGGGAAGTCTCTGAAAACTCAGCTCCCAAGTAATATCATTTCTACATGAATGATTTCAGCCTGCAGATGATGAACAGGTTATTACTTTTTCTCATGCAAAGAACAATCTGTAGTTTCCAATGTACTGTTCCTTTTCAATCAAAGCCACAACAGAATTGGTTTCCACCATTAAATGATACTAAAGGCCCATAGACTTCTTTTGCTCAGGGTTTCTACAGGACTTTTCTCCAGATACTTCCACACCAGTCAGGAAATATCATTTCAAATAATTGCGTGGACTATTACTGGTATCCCAGACGGCCTAATACTACCATTCCTAAAATTCTGTCATGAAACCTTAGCTTTGCCAATAGAGGCTGGTCTTTCTTCATGTACATCATTTTTAATGTCCTTCCCTGTCAAAACCTGTTCTAAGACACGTCACTGCTCCTCCTATTAGGTCATTTTTGCAATCTTTAGATGTGGAGTCAACAACACAGGTCTTCAACTTCTTTGAAACACATCATGAGTAAACAATCTGCATGTGAACATGAACAAGCAGATTTTATTATCTAAAAAGACTGATGTAAAAATACTGAAACGGTGTCAAGTGGAGTGAGCTTAAATAGGCCACAAGATGAATCGAAACTGTCCGTTCTGACTTGGAATAGGTCCTTTGAAGACGGGTAGGATTCATTTAGTGAAGGGCAAATGGGAGCAATGGTTTCTTCATTTATTTAACACCCCAGGTTCATTTATTGATCAGCTTCCCTTGTCTTACAAAACATTCATTACAGTTGACTGCTTTATTTAGAAGTCTGGTATGCCTCGCGATGTGCTTGGTCATACACACTGCAGGCGGTAGTCCCTTCTGTCTCTGCATTTAAACATAGAGACTCAATATTTAGACTTTCCTAATCTTTAAAAAGTTTCCAAGCGGTTTGTTCCCATGAACAACGTCCATGATTACAAATGTTCTGATACTCTATATCTGCCAAAAAAGAGTAACACAGACATTCTTAACTTGCAAAATTATACGTCAGTTTATCTGAACAGATAGAAGTCAGTTTATCTACAGTAGACTACACAGATACAGCGTGATTTCGCACACTTTCCGTCGTTACTTCGTCATTGGACTGGAGCGATGTTGAAACACTAGCTAGCAGAACAATCTTTGTTTCAAATCACTATTTCGATAGCAATGTCATTTCGCTGGCACTGATTTCTAGTCGGGTTCGTACAGAAACGCCTTCAACGGCTCAACATCATTGCCACTAAACCCATAGCAGCATATAGGGACAGGAAATCCCCAAGGAATGAGGCCGGAAAAAACACGGGTTCTTGTTTCGGGTTTCGGGTACCCGTCTACGGGTTTCGGGTACCAGATTATTTAG
>JBCAUG010101176.1:0-21778 GCA_038406175.1 Haplosyllis leylae | reverse complement strand
ACAAAAGGAAGATGTTAAGTCCCCCACCGTAAAGAATGATTTGTCCTACAAGGTGAATGACCAGTTCGTTAAGGTGGTTGATGCCTTTGGATCAAATCAAAATTAATCGCAAAATGCTCAATTCATACTAGCAAGGGAGAAAAGATGCAACGAAGGAAAGAACTAAAGAGCATTAGAGCATTAGAATAGCAACAAAGTATAAAACACTGGATTTCTCTGAAGAAATGCAACACTTTTTCCCGTATTTTTGTGACTTGTCAAATAAAGATGTGTTACATAGGTCATTCATAAAAATACACTTAGTGTCGGTATTACAATGTTAAATAAGTTTGTGTTACAGTGTGTAGCCTAATGTTCTGCTCGTTTTACAGCAGAAAATCTATTGTCACAAATAAATTGACCCTCCTTAAGTATTTTATTTCCAATTTTGTCTCAAGTGATTTTTATTTTAGGTAGTTAATAAATCATATTGTCAAGTGAGAAAAAATGCTAATATCATCTGAAGATCCAGACACGATACTGACATGACATACTGTATAATATAATAGCGCTACATAGTGACATATTGTTCCATGATTGTCAACATGAACGTGGTATGTACATCTATTTTTGTGCAGATAAATCAAAGTATGACACGCTTGTCGTGACGCTCATGGACAGCGCTAATCATAACTAGATGGCGCTTTGAGTAATGGTCTGTTTAAAGTTTTGACTCAGACAGACATGGAGAACAAGACAAAGAAAACAATCTTCAGATGTGAACGGTTAATGTGTCAGAGTGTTAATATTGATTTACATTAAAACAATTGGTAACGGCAGACGAGGAAGCACGCAATCAAGAGATCCAACCTGACTTTGAAACCCAGCGCAGACGTCACAAGGGGTATCGCTGGCCTCAAAAGAAAGGACCTGTGTCCTCCAAAATAATTTAAAACAAGAAATTCCTCCTACGTGAAAACGCAAGAGGCGTACCGCCCGCGCCATATTCTGTCCATGTCACGCTGTCCATTCTGTCCTGTCCTGGTCCTGGCTGGGGGGTGGGGGGGGGGGGTGGATGTAACGGAGGGGAGTTTACCCTATCCCAGTCTTGACTGAGGTACCCCCTACCCTCCCCCTCCCTTATAGACTGACAAACAAACTGAAACTATTAACTTCGGATGCGGGCGGTAATAAAAAGAAAAGGGATCAGCAGGAATAGCACCAGAGGTACATGTAAATGTTCTGTTGCAGGCAAACGAGAAAACACGCAGCGGTATCAATTTCCCCCCCGCCCACCCCGCCCCCCACGTCGCATGAAACATCACCAAACCCACTGTTTATTATTCTTTCATCATATTAGAGTCTGATTTTAGATTGTCAAAAATGAAAATATACACAGTGCATGTAAATAAAGATAATATACATCATCTACACTAATATCTCAAAGAAGACAAAGTGTAAATGATAATTTTCAAAAGCTTTTAACATACCGTCTTAAAGTAAGAATGGGACTGCCGGGGCGGGGGCACTCAGTCCAGGCTGAGTACCCCCCCCCCGGGACTTGCTACGCTGCGGTTGGTATGCCTCTTGCATTCATGCAGGAGGACTTTCTTGTTTTACATTAATATTTGCCCAAAGGCTTGGGGTGCACAACCCTTTGTTGGAGTGGAATATTCCCTGTACACCCCTCCTCATCTCCGTGTAACTTGGACGCGTTGACTGATTAATTTCGAGAATTCATTGATGGCTTGTAAGAGTCACCTTAGTGGTTGATTGGCAGTTTTTGCCCTGAAATTTTGGGCCCATGGTGGGGACCTACAAAGGCCTTTTGCGGCTCAGTGACTGTAGTTAGGGTGATGGTTGTAGATGGAGGTGGTGGGAACACCTCAAGATAACATTATGTAATCAAACATTTTATGACCTAGTGTGCTGGGGACCCAAAAACCTAGTTTATAATTGCCTTTGTACCCTTCGCACCCCTCGCACCAACGAGCCACCTGGTGAAACTTTCACTGCCTGATATTTGGAGATCGTAATCTGCTTAGAGTTCGTTCGCACTGAGCGTCTGCATCTCCGTTAGCAGTGCACATGTCGGAAACGTGTCGATTCAATACATTACCATTTTTGCAATTGCAGATACAAACGTTCAGAGTTTCATGGATAGCACGCAATGCAATACGTCTCGATCTCAACACAAACATTTGCTTTTACATTTTCTTAATCTCATAAAATGTGTTTGCGTCAATTAACTTTTGACTGCATGATTTTCTGTTCTGTACCGATTATTGCACATGTTTTCACCTCCATGCATTGACGCAAATGTACAGTATGAACAAGGCGCAGATTTAAGTTGCACATACAAACGGGGCACACACGACAGTGAACAATCTCTGTTGAACAAGACCGTTTAGCGAGAATCTGGAAAACGTGCTTGTTATAATATTTTACTGATCCTTTGCAGTTATTACGAACCCAATCCCACCATCCTTTGACGGCAGCGGATACATGATCCTTGATAACCGGTTTAGCCCATCACTGGCAATGACCATGTCCTTGGAGATCAGACCAAATCAGCAATCCGGACTTCTAGTGTATAATTCTGTACAAAGCAGCCACTTCTGTAAGTATGTCCATCATAGAAGCACGATAGGGAAAGAATGATGGAAAGAAACTTGGGGTTTCAAAAGTACTTCGAGGTCACCCAAAACCATGAAAATACCCAGTGAATTCTCTTGCAAACTGTTTTGTACAGCCACACATGTACAGTCACATATGTCAAAAGCCTGGAAACCGTCGCTATGAAGGATTACTCGATTTTGTAGTCGTCTGTCATGCTACCTGTATTTTCAATTATTTTTTGTAGCGATAGCGTTGCGGAATAGTCAGGTGATTATGACGTATAATCTCGGATCAGGGGGAACAAGCGTCGTAACGTCCAACGTGGTTGATGGAACGGGCTGGGCGGTTATTACGGCTCAGATTGACGGCCCTAACGGCCGCCTGCAGTTGGACAGCGGAGTTGCTGCCGAAGGAAGGGGTGAGCTTGTTGACCTCCTTTCAGACCAAATTTCGAAGTAGTTATCGTAAACATAGTTTTGAACGAAATGACAAACTATACCTCGGATAAAGTTTTGAATTCTGGAATTACTCTAAATTGAATTGCAGCTCCGGGTAGCAGCCAGACTTTCGTGTTTGGGATAAGAACATACTTGGCAGGTTTACCCAGTACATTCAGACCGGATCCTTTGGTTCCAGTCACCAATGGTATGATTTGAGCTTACGACGGCTTTCTCATTCTATTTCCCATCTCATCTCTCTTCTTTGGTAAACTTACTTTGTGAAGACATAACAGAACCTAATAATTAACATGGGATTAATGAAATACCAACCAACTGGAAGATTACACATTCGAAGTCCATTGTCAGGAACTCGGATCTTTTTAACATGGTTTCATAGTACTGAGACGAGAACCTAAAGAAACATTCAACGTTTTCAATTCTAGGTTACGCGGGGTGCATACGAAACGTCTTTATCCAGAACGTAGCTCTAGATTGGTCAAGTGTAAGAGAAGGGTTAAAGGCGGGTGAGTGCACCTCTGCACCCACACCCACCACCCAACCACCGCCCGTATCACCCTGTCAGAACCACCGGTGTACTACGGGCTCCACGTGTCAGGTGGACTCAACACAACAAATAGGCTACAGGTGCAACTGTCCTGCTAACAGAGCAGGTAAGGTCACATCATGTGACATGATATGATATCTCTCTTACCACAGTTACTAGTCACATCATTAAGTGGGTTCAGCCAAAAAACCTATTCTGTTCAATTCGAGGGTGGGGCATTGGTTTATCATATCATCAATGAAAATATATCTCTCTGAGTTGAGACCAAAGGATGCAAGAATCACGTCAGACAAAACTACATTATTTTTTTTCAGGAGTCACAACGTTACAAAAAGATTCGTTTGTGGTCCCCAATTACTGCTGTTGGAAAATTATGAGAAGATGGAGTAATAATTAATAATTAACTATGTAATTACCTTTGTTTCAGGCACTTTCTGTGAACAAGTGATTCCACCACCAAACGTAACACCATGTAACAGCCTACCCTCTGGTGCCCAGTGTGGAAATAACGGAAGATGTTTCGTATCTGCCAACGAAGGCACCGCCATGTGTTACTGCCCTCTTGGCTTCACCGGTGAAACGTGTGGTCAGAGTAAGTAGAACTATAGAACTTTTAACTACTTTTCATGGTTTGTGAGAAACGGATATGACAGGCAATTAGAAATAAATGTCCTGCGAATAAATAGAAGAAAATACTAAAAATTGGCAAGAGGCTGATAGCCTTAAAATACAGTGGCTTAAAAAGGTAGCATGCATTAGTGTGTTTGGTTGTACGGTGCTTGCTTGTGGCCATTTACAAAATTTGTTCGATTTAAAAAATTTCATCCGATTAAAAAAAAGATTCAAGTGAACGTTAGAAAACTTGGAAAAACGCAAAAATCCACTTTGGGCCCTTTGGCAATCCAGATCTAGATTGGGTGGAGGGGACCTTCGGTGGCCGTCTGAATCTAGATCTAGATACGGGTTGAGAGGCAACGAAGTAATTTGAGAGGCAACAACGTAGGATAAGACGACGAGTCACCGAAGTGAATTTCTTCACTCCTATTAACACTATTGTTTCAGGTACAAATATTCAGACAGCCTTCTTTGACCGGTTAAGTTACATTGAATACAGCGGAGCTTCATTCCTGGGGTAAGAATAAGTATTTCCCTAATGCAGATCTGCTTTAGAAGGGATAAATATATGTTGTACTAAATTGTTCTAATTAGTCTCCATCCGGAGACTATCTGTGATGCAGTGGGTTTGAGCGAGTGGAAAAAAATCTTGTCAAAATTTTACAGTTCACCCCAAATTCTCACCAGATAACTAATATTCAGGGACTCCCCCCCGATTTAGACTCAGCATCAAAAGTTGGAAGGTACCACACACCCCCCCCCCCAACCGCACATAAGGAGTTTGGGATTTTAGCAGATTTGGACTCTACATCAAAAGTTGGAAAGTACCCCTACCCCTCCCCAATCAGATCATGGAATTTGGGATTTTAGCAGATTTTGACTCAGGAGAGAGGTAGATCCAGTGGAGACTTATTTGACCGTTAGGGTCAATTTTCTAGTTTCGTTTGTGTAGTTTCTATTCATGTGTGTGGTGTCACTCCTTTATGTCTTTTCAACTGAGCCTGTTCTATTTTAGCCTTTTTTCCATTTAGTACGAGCCACACAGGTATAGAGGTGATCCTTTCAACGGCGAATCCAGATGGGCTGATCGTCTGGATGGGGAATTCACAGACCGATTACCTGGGACTCGGGATGAGAGACGGAATCCTTCAGCTCGAGTAAGAATTTCTTCACGCTAAATGAAAGGGAAAATTGTCTTTAATGACTCAATGTCAAAAGCGAATTAAAAGAGTCAACCGTCCATGTATGTGTATGTGAACAGTAGTGCCGTAGATCTTTACACGTTAAAATAGAAAATGTGCAGCAAAAATATTTGAAAATCACACCACAATGATTAATAATCACGTGTTTTAGGGTACGAACTTCATCGGGTACGGTCACCCTAAACAGTACCCCACGTATGGACAATGATATGTGGTTTCAAGTCTATATTACAGTGTAGGTATTCCATCGTAATTTTTGTATGATATCCAAGTATCTGAAAGTAAATCTATGGACGACTTGCTACACAAATAATGCAATTAAAAACTTGAAATACGTCTAGCTAGAGCGATTGGGATCTTATTCATACTATAGTGATCTGAGTTCATGTTTGTGCTTATTGTACATATTTTGTAATGTGTCTTAAAACCACAGAACCAACCAGGGAGTTTACATGGACACTGCGGATGCGAATGGTCAGAATTTGCAATACTTCCAGCAGCCACCAAATCACCAACCACTCAATCTTCCAACCACTACAAGCCTTTTTCTGGGTCAGTATCTATCAAATGTGCGGTTAAGGTATTAGAATGTCGTCAGGTGATGAATCATAATTGCGTAATATTTTTGTCTTCTGATTTTGTGGGTAAAGAACTCAATATGGTATTGCCAAAATACAAGTATATTGCTTTTGCATGGCGGTTTAAAAATTTAAATCAAACAGAATCTTCTTTTGTGATCAATTTCTTTCAGTTCCCAAGCAACAAACATTATTTTTCCATTGTCTGTTACCAGGTGGGTTGCCACAGAACCTGTACAGTAACACAGGTGGATTGTACAACCAGGGAATAATCGGCTGTGTGATACAACTGCGAGGGGCAACCGTGACACAGAATTACCAGATCGTGCAGCTACAGACTGATGCGGTGATGGGATTCGGAGTCGATCAGTGCCCACAAACTCCCTAATTTGGATCATGTACTCCCCTTACATAACACCAGGATCCTTCCACAACCAAAAAAAACCGATTTTTAAAGGGATGTACATGTCCAAATATTAAACTGTCTTGATTGGAGTATTTTGTTAAGGATGTAACTACATGTATGTGGACAACAAAGCGGATAATTATCTCATCAATAACAAAGCCAATTGAATTCTAATCAGTATGCCGTGGAGGAATTTACCAGAGGCGTATTTAATTTTAAGTGGAGTTATATGAACCATGTACATATTTTTGTACAATTGGAATTGGATCATTTCCTCCCTATTTGTGTTTGATATCTTAAGAGCGCTTTTACAAGATATCAAGTATTTCAATGCTTTTTGCTATAATGTGTGAACATACAATATTACGCTAAATATTTGATGGTGCCGGTCACTTGACAACTGATCACGAATGCTTCCATACAGATAATTTTTTATTCTTAATGATATTATGCATGCTTATAGTTTGTTTCACACTGTTGAAGTTTTACAAGATCTAGTCATTTTATAAAAAAAACAGTCGTTTGTGAAGTTTTGGGGAAGGTAGTTTTTGTGTATTGGTGATGGGTCCGTCCGTTTCATACATCAATCATATTGACAAATATTCGTTATTTAACTGTTTACTGCAAGGGTATTTTGAAGAGTCTAATCTAGTCATATGAATTGAAACAATACACACGAAATTTACTAAAGGCTAAAATAATTTGTCTCTTTTTTTAAAACTGTCACACTTTTGCAGGACAAACATCGAGAAGTACAATGTTGTTAAATAGACACCTTTAATAGATTATGTACAATTTTGATCTATGAAGCTGAATTTTAAACGATTAGTAGGATCTCTAACTACTGTGTATGTCTTAGGGTCAGTTTACACCTAGCGTTTGTGACACCGCTGCGAGATCGCTTTCAAATCAAACGTATGAATTCTGTCCTGTACTGTTACACTGAGCGTCAGTGACTGTCGCTTGGAAATTGCTTTGCAGCCCATTAGGAGCGATGTCGCAGTGACGTTGCAGACGCGTCGCTGTCGCTAGATGTAAATGGGCTCTTAACTAACATTCCGTGAAGTTTGCACTGATTTTTGAAGTGGGAAAAGGTTGTTTTATACGTTTTACTCCAGTATTTTTGGAAATAAATACTTTTATACGATTAACGAGTTGTGTTTGTATAACGTGACCCACAGAATGCAGATTGCAATTTGATGAATAAAGTAACTTTAACAGAAGCATGAAACATCACATATCAGACTGCATGGACTTGAAAACTTCGATCCTACTTACTTCGCAAGTTCTTTGTGCACTTCAGTGAACAAATATCAAATGCAATAACTTCTGAATAGGGATACTGATGTCATGATTAGAAGGGGGAGGGGGGGGGGTTAAATAAAATATATTTAAAATCAATGAACCAACCCATTACAACAGCCAAATTCATAATGACCTCATAAACCAGTCCTTGAAGTAGGTAACGAACTTTGCATCTGGAGGTATCAAAGTCACCAACCAGGCCTCATAAGTTACAAAATTATTTTCAAGTCCATGCTCTGATATCTTCGTCTTCTGGTCAAAATCACGCTGTTATGCGCGTTTCACGAGTCAACAATAAAACGTAAAGCACTTGGAGCTCAATACGTATGAGTAATCGGAGAACAAACGATACTAAAAACGTTTCAGTCTCTTTGTATTTGATGGACCGTTATTCCCGGACCTCTGTTGTAGTCGCTGTTGTAAATCGGATATAGTTCTTTTCAAACTAGTAATCTCGCGGTTTGATTCCTCTTTGGCGTGCATCAATTTCTGCAATACAGAAGATCTAATGCTTAGCTAAATGTGAAGGCAGTCATCTGAAGGGGAAATTCAACCTTTTGCATTTAGAGAAATGTTACGAATTTTTTTGTCAAATTTTTGAGAATTTTATCATTCGATAATTTGGATTTTTTTTAAAACTTTGACGTCAAACAAAATAACTATTGCCAATTTCTCTTTGTATAGCAGATGTAGCCAATGGCCATTTTAGTATACATGTATATTCTTTTCGGAGTTGAGGCAATTAATACGTGTACCTTTCTAAAGAGATCCTGATGTGAACTGCTTGCCTGTGTGGTCTGTAGGTGTGCATTTTGTTTCTGCATCTTCAAAAATTTGCTATCATACTGCAACAATCCAAATTACTTTCATACTTTTATATCAAGGTAGGGATTAAAAAAATCACCACCATTTGCCTAAAAAAATCTAATTTTTTTAAAAAAAAAGGTCTATCCAAAGGGTTGTTTAGAATTTCCGAGAATAGACAGACATCCACCGAATAGCAAGGAAATGTTTCAAAAGTTGTGTGTGGTTTCACATGTACCTCCAGGGTGAGTTTAATAATTTCAGCTTGCTTCTCTTTCTCCACTTCACGCAGCTGCTCTCTGAGTCCGTGTATTTCATCTTGCTTACGATCTAGCAGCTTCTTCAGCTCATCTTGGTCTTTTTCCGCTAAAGAATAAGAAGAGTTTTAAATTGACGCTAAACCGCAGAAATCACCTATGGGGCTAGCCAACGTGTACAAAAAAATCAAATGTGGCTCGCAATTTTCGTACGTGTGAGAATCAAAACAAAACTCGATGCTAAGAAAACGATCCATGAAGTTGAGAAAGTGTTTAATGGAATGTTTGCATCTCACCATGTTCGTTTAATTCTTGTTTCAGCTGGTCCAATTTTGCCATATGCTGCTCCTGTAAATCCTTCATCTCTGCCTGGTACGACGTCATTTTACATTCATTTTCCTGTAATGAATCGCCGCGCTAGGTTATTGTATTTAATAAAATGTAGAAACGTGCTTGCAGTATGAAAAGGTTTCCTCCTTGTGGATATGTTCACATGACAATATACAGTATTTTGTGTATTTTTTATCTGCGACACTTAATGAACATAACCGTTAGGAAAGGACGGATGAAACTGGAATAAAGAATATAAACAAAAACGGAAATTAAAATCTAATAAAAGTTGAAACCATGGCCAGTTCTTTCAGTTTGTTGTTCAAGTCTTTTATTTCTTCCTGCAGTTTTACGTTTTCATCTGAAATTATTCTTTCATTTGGTAACACAAAAGGAGGCTCTGTTCTATGTTACTTGACTTAGTTGTAATTGCTGGATTATAAACTTGAATGCATTACCTTCTAGATCACACCTCTGGTTTAGCATTAAATACAATTTGTCAACTGTTGACTTCATTTCTTGTGATTCTGAAAATTGTATTGCAAATCCTAAATGACATTAATTGTTGATTCATCCATTTATTTTTTTGGCAATGTCATTTCACATTAAGTGTCTGCCAGATATGCCATTTTGTGTGGTTAGTTATTTGCGAAAACAATCGAGACAATAATAATTAGCTGAAGGCATTTAAAAGTGAACTAAAAAACTCACGTTTGCTGCAAATGAAATACCACAGATTACCTTGCTTTAGAACCTTTCCTCGATCTTCGCTTTCCATGAGTAACTGTTTTACTGAAGCCAGTTGCTCAATGAAGTTTCCTTTTTCGCGTTCCACATCTGACGTGTACTGTACAGGGAAAGACATATTAATTGGTGAGTAGTAGAGTTACCTAAGCGGTTGCTGTCGGGCTACGCATGAATGTTTGAAATTTTGGACGACTTTTTTTGGCACTTTTTGTTTAAGTGCAGAAAGGTCGCCACACATGAATGTCACCGCACAGTAATGCTGATCCTCCACGAGCCACTTATGTATAATTCTTACACTTCCTGATAATGTCTTTGTCTAATCTCAGCATTGGTGTGTCGTATTCATTGTATCAAAATTAACTGATGGAATGATTATGCATGAACGCCACGCTTGCGAAGTGCCATTGACTGAGCTAATAACTATTGTAACTCATTAATGGTACATCTTGAATTGCTTTTAGCACTTTACCTTTTGCCATTGGTTGAAACTGTCAATCACATTATCGATGTCGACCAGATTCATACTCCTCGGGATGGACGTCATTGTTTCTGTTTGATGTTCCAGCATACAAAGTTGGGAATGTAGGAAACTCAACCCGCAGGATCTGTAACCCACCTAAGGAAAGAATGTAATTTTTACCGACCACGTATGTAGTACGAGGGAAGCTAATGTTTGGTGGCTTGTTAGAGTCACCTTAGTGGTTGATTTTTTCCCCCCAAAACTTTGGGCCCGTGGTGAGACCTACAAAGGCCTCTTGCTGCTCTGTGAATGTACATGGGGTGGTGGTTCTATCTGCAGGTGGTGGGGACACCTAACCACTAGATGTTTTAATCAAACTTGTTTCAATATTTTGTGACCTAGTGTGGTGGGGACACAAAACCTAGTTGAGACTGCCCTCACACCCCTTGCACTTGACCTCACACTCTTCACACCTGCTCTCACACTCTCTCACCCCTTGCACCTACCCCTGTGCCCTCACACCCCTTGCAACACTCATACCTCTTGCACCTGCCCTCACACCTTTGTGCCCTCACAGCCCTTGCAACCACACACCTCTTCCACCTACCCTTGCACCCCTCTCACCCTTTACACCAGCCCTTGAACCCCTTGTATCCCTCTCATCCTTTGCAACCCTCACACCTGCCCTAACACCCCTTTCACATGCCTTCACACCCATTGCAGGTGTGTGAGGGGTGCAAGGGCACGAGGGGTGTTGGGGCAGGTGCGAGTGTGTGAGAAGTGTGAGGGCAGGTGCAAGGAGTGAGAGGGGTGCAAGAAGTACGAGCCACCTGGTGAAACTTTCATTACCTGGTATTTTCACTTGCGTCTGATTCTGTTCATAGGGGAGCCATGGCCACCCCCGACCACCCGAGACCATTAGCCACTTGACCTCCTAATCTGCCCCCATACCATGAGCCACTCAACCTGGTCTAGAATGATCACTGAGGAAGCATATCGAGTTAAATTTTTTGCATAAAATAGATCTAGTTCTGGTTCACCCTACCCTTCCAACCACAGGCCGTTTAAAATCATTACGAATCTCAACTATTTCGGGGGGGGGGGGGTAACTTTACTATTGTGTATGCTGGTGATTGACAAACGATGTTAATTAATATTGCCTGTGCTTCCAACCTGCTAGATCTACTAAAACCCTAATGAAAATTTATATAAATAGTTTGTGTAAAAACAAGTATGTTCTGAACCTTTGAATACAATTCACTCAAATATAGCGTGATTTATCATGTTTTTATCTGCTTACAGCAAAAGTAAACCTGTCCAGGCAGAGCCGCGTGTCGTCTGCTAGCAGGTGTCACCGTCCCATCAAAATGTTTGCCTTAAGAAAATGTTATATTTAAAGCTAACATTTGTAGCATTTCTACCCATTTAATATTCTCTGTCAAATTATAATCAACAATTCATATTCTTATGTTACATTTGTGGGATGACATTGAAAAGTGACCATTTATTACACAGTATTTGCTGCTGTTAACATTTTCTTGGAGGAAGGCGCTTTTTTCAACTTGAGATTTCACATCAGAAGATTTATCTTTTGTCGAATTATTCCGGTAATGGTAGATCTACTCATTATTGTAGTCTTAAGATGCAATTATAGTGTCTAAGAATGCAGGAATTAATGTTATAACCAATGAGGTGAATCTGTGATGGGTTCTGCGTACTGGAGCCAAGTTCAATTGTTGAACCTATTCAATAGCCTGTCCTATGCTTTTGTAATTAATGCGTTGGTTGGTTTATGAGGGTGTTCAAATCACATCCAACCTCATGTGAGTTTGTTCATCTACATTCATGGTAGCGTGCCATACTGTTTTAGTCTTCAAACCAGGCGCACTGAAAGTGAATGTGTATCCATCGTTATCATTACAGGAACAATTCCTAGTGATGTATCGACCTTTTGTACGAGGAAGAATCGGAACTAGCCCTCAGATCAGGAGAGGTGACAAAAAGAAGCCAGCAACAAAGAAGGCAAGACCAAGAAAGCCTGCCTGGGATGTAAGGTTCCAATAATTTTTATGAGGCATTTAATACATACACCAGATGCGTGTGTATTTCCTCATGTGAATATTGTTTTCATTTAGGACTCACTCAACGATCTCAATGTTTACAAAGCATCACCAGAGGAAATAGTTCAAAGAAAGTTGTCACACAGATCGAATAACCTGGAGCTTGTGAAACAAGACAAACTGAGAAAGAGAATAGCAAAAGGTACGCCGTGTTTTCTTGCTAGTTATATTTGTATTCAAATTAAATGTAAGTGTTGTGCCTTCCGATTGGTGCACATGTTCAGATATTCCTCAAATGTTTTTGTTACTTTATTTCCAGCCAAGAATAAAGAAAAGGAAGCAAAAGACGTTAAAAAATCGGCAGTCGCGGTTCTCAGAGAAGTTTTGTACGATCAAAGTCAGGTTAGGCAAAAAATAGATTTAGTTACCAACAGGTATGATTTCTTGGTTTACATATTTGGGTAGAAATACAAACAAATACGACATTGTCAAACAGCTTCAGGATGTGTTGGCGAGGTCGGACAGAGCCATGGCGGTGGTGCGTGACTTATTCGGTGATGATCCGAGGAAATATAAAGGACTACCCAACGTGACTGCGGCTCCACACAGTGCCGATTACAGTGACTTAGATCGGTTTGTATCTCGGCTTCAATTTAAATTTTATTTCCTTTCCGAATCATTGATTATCGTGCAGATTATTATTTGTAAGCTCTATTAGTTGTAAAGTAAAGTTGTAAAGTGAACTTCGTTCAAAATTTTTCCAAGTTCAAGAAACCGTTGTGATTTTTACACGATGTAGGACATTGTGTCCAGGAACATCTTCAGGTCAATCGAAGCTTGATCAACTGAGTCAGTTGGTTATGGATAAGACTGCCTTGAATGAGATGGATTCAACAGATGAGGGTAATGTTCTCAGAGTTGTGTAGTGATGTAAAATTGAAAGAAAAGGATTTCGATTTCAGCCCGACTACATTTACGTTACTTATTAATAGGAATACAAGTTGATTGTATGTTTCTCAGACTTAGAAGAAGATTCGGATGGAGAAGAACCATTGCAGTTTAAGCCGGTGATTGACTTGGAGAGATTCAGACAGTTCATTGAAAGTGAACAGAAAAGAGCACTGACAGAAGAAGAACAGCAACGTCAGCGACTGACACAGAGTATAGCCGACAAAAAGCTGGAGGACATGATGAACATGAAACCTGGTAAGTGGAAGTGATATTTAAAGAAGTTACATGAATAATGGCCAGTGATGATGCTGCTGCTTGTGAGAAAACCTCATTTCAGTGAAACAGGTGTTGCATGTGAAAGTTAATGAGGGATCACCAATGCAACAAATTGAGTGTTTTTGTAATTTTTGCTGAAAAGACGAGGTGATGGCAGCTGGTGATTTAGATGGTAGCTATTTGGGAACGCCAACCGTCGGAGCCATCAACGACACTGCAAAAGTGAGAAGAAGCCAGCCATTTACTACACAGGGGAAATTGCCAAACGAACAACAGGAAATACACGATGGCGATCACACAGTTAACACCGTTGCACAAGTTTCTAGTTTGGATGATCTGAGAAGAGTAAGTACATTCCAACCTACCTTCTTAGGTCACTTGGGATTCTGTGGTGATTGTCGTAAATCACAAGTGGCCTTTGATTGGAGGATTAAAATATTGGTCACTTTATTTGGCTGTCAATAAATTAACTGAGAGTGCTCACTTAATGTGATAAAAATGCTTTAGGTACTAGGTAATCTCGAAGGCAGCATTGGTGAATATGAGAAGCAAACAGGACGTGAACCTTCAGCAGACCGTCTGGTTCCCAACACATTCTCAGGCTACACCACGGCGCTCGTGGATTCCGTAGCCAAACTCACCAACTATCTCAAAGAGGTCTGCTTTTTCCAAATTTAATTTGATTTAATTTTTAGGTCCAAACAAACAAAAAGTTTCTTACAAAGAAATTAATGACGAACGTTCATTCCTACTTTGCATTATATTTTTCCAGATGACGACTGTTCCTTTAACTGTTCTTTCACATGAGTGGACATGTATTTTTGGCCTTGTTAGTGTTACTTTCAACTTGACGATTTTCTTAAAATTATCTTGAATGTTGTTGAAATTTTAGAGTGAAATACGCCTAAAGGCAGAAAGTACCCTGCGACAACAACTTACTGAAGATGTAAAGCAATTGGAGTCTCTAATTGATGCCTTGACGTCGGTATGTTTAGCAGGCAACTAGCTTTGACAAATTATCAAAACACATTCAAGATGTTTATCTTTAATAAATAAGTACACAGTGACCCCATTCTCGACCAAATCATGTGTTTATGTTGCAGGACATAATTACAACCCAGGAAGAGTTTGCAAAAATGGCTTCCGAGTTTAACAAGTACAGACATCAGACTTCAACAGAATTACATACTCTAAAGGTATTCTCATGTTTTAAGTCCCACCCGATATTCTTTTTCTGTGTAAAATGTGTTGAAATGGATCTTATAATACTCTTCAATTTCCAGGAAACTTTGGTGCAAAATGGAATACATATTGTTACACCGGTGGCTCGTGTACCGAGTCCCGCCTTCCAGATCCCCCACCAGACCGCGCCACCAATTGTACACAATGGTCAGCACCAGAGTGCAGCACCAGCTATGCCATACCGCAGTAATCAGCAGGATGTTTCAAGAGTTTCCCAAATGCAACATCACCAAGCAACCGGACAGTTGTCTAATTCTCTGTCATCTCAGGGCACGACACAATCTGTATCAGGCTTGACACCAGTATCATCACAGGTAGAATTTGTATACCATCTTAAAGACTAATTCCAATTGAAACTAAAAACATAAATTTTATAACATTGCAATTTTTTTAGAATAGAATATAGGTCACACTTACAAACATCTTTGCGCTTAAAACCCTACTGTAACCAAGATAAGAAGACCCATTTGGGCTCAACGGCAATACAGCTACGAGTGATTTTCTATGCCGTCCATCCCTCGTAACATAACTGGCTTAACTTCACCTCTTTGTAAATGACCCAGACCTGTTTTGTGATTCCAGATGCCGTCCTCCGCTGGAGCAATGATAATGCCTAGACCCGAAGCACCATCATCACAGCAAACCTCCATTCAACGTGAGTATTGATCTAACTACAACACCTTACCATGCATTCTTTAAGCATATATGATCTACATTTTCTGTTTCGGTTCGAGTGAGTTGACGGAAAAACAATAGTTATGTTTTTGGTAGCTATATTTTAAAAACAATAATGGCGTGTTGAAAGACCTTTAGTGGAACCTGTACCAGAACCGGGACAAATTGGCTTACATGATATTACATGGAAGTTCTCACATTATAACTTAAACTGTACCTGTACATGTACCCAGATTTTAGCATTGCATTGGTCCCACTCCCTTTCAAGTTCTGTACCATAACTATCTCAAGTCATTGGTTCATTTCCTACAAACACCTCAGATTGAGTTTCAAAAATTCTGATTGGTCTTTTCTGAGAACATGGTTTTTTATTTCAGTTGATTCCTCTGGTTCGGGTGTGACTGAGTTAGTGAACCTCATGTCACAAGCCATGCAGATGGGAATTTCACTCCCAGAAATGAGACAACCTCCCTTCCTATACGGTATGCAGCCCCAGCGACAGGAGTACCAGCAACAGCAGCAGCACCAGCCACAAGGTTGAACGCAAATATTTGATTAATTAAAGACCTTTAACACTAATGGCTCATTTACATTGCGGGAGATCCCGATACATGTACCACAGTAACAGTCAAGGATCAGGATGGCGATCTGACTTTGTGCAATGTGAACAGTTCCCATACACTTGACCATCCGGTCTGGGGGTTGTCTCCAGCAATATAGATGAACCATAAGTGTTTGCGTTCAACGCAATGGTCTCAATGATACTATTGACACTGGTGTTTATCGCAGTATAAAATGCGATGAGTGAAATCGAGGCCCATTTATTGCGTGTGTATTTGTGACGAGATGTAGACCAAAGCGTAAAGTACTAATTTACAACTTTTAATATCGGTTCTGTGAAGAAACTAACCTGTTGTCATTAATTTCTTGGTGTACCCAAGTCCGCGCATGACACATTTGCTGTATTTGAAATAAGCAGCAGTGATGCAGCCTGCCCGCCGTCCAGAAGCTCCGATGGTAAGAGGATCCTTGCCGCGGCCCAACCTGCCACCCCCGGGAGCCGCACCGATGGCCGCTGCCTTCCCGCTGTCGCTTCCTAAACAAGCGGACAGTCCTCGTATGGCAGGTAACTGATGGTGCTCATTTTGATCCGATAGTATTTAGCGACAATTGTCAATCGCAAAATGACACAATTGAGTACCATTCAATTCCAATGCATATTTTATTCATTAGACAAGCGAATGACCAGGGCGCCTGTAGCTAGTAGAGAGCAGATCCAGTCAGCGATGCAGACACTGAAGGGAGATGCTGCGGATAGACTCAGAGAACTAACCTTGCAGCAACAAATGCATCGACGGAACCAACTAATGCAGCAGCAAGGTACGAATTTGGTGATATTTTCTCCTCCAAACACAGTTCCGTATAAAATTTACACAATACTGTTGCACCTCATCATTAGGCCTGTTTTTACATTCCCGTTAAAATAACAATATATTACAATCCTTTTGTGAAAAAAGTAAAGTAAAATTTATCACTTAGAAATTAGTGCGAGTGAAGCTACAACGGACCTTGGCAACCAGACAGACCCATCAAGTCTTCTGCAAGAGACAATAACATCTCAGTCAACTGCTCCATCTGGTGGTGGTTTTATTCAGCAGAATAATGGAAACATTGCGGATCCAACAAGGCGCACTGCTTCTGGGCAGCCCAGCCAACAGATTACAGGTACGCAGCCCCAGGTTCAGGCAATCAATGGACGCTCGGGAGTTATGCCTGTGTTGCCATCTATGGTAAATTTTGAAGCGGACAGGCAGAAACTTCAGCAGCAAATAGAAGAGCTCAATGAGCGCCACCTTGAGGCTCAAGCAAAACTACAACAAATCTTCAGCCAGCACCAGCAACAACCTAGACAACAGCAGCACCACCAGCAACAAAAGCAAATATCCGCAGAGCAGCAAGGGAACACACCTGCTACTCAGGTACGTAAAACAAATGTATGTACATATTTTTACCGCCCGCAGGGCGTCTGTTTGTTCACGGGGGACGGTACCCTGGGTGTAGCCCCCGCCCCCAGTGACCAGGCCAGGATGGGTGGGGGGGGGGGGGGCAGGGGGGTCCCGACACGACAGCAAACTAGCGGGCGGCATGCCTCTTTCGTTCACATAGGAGGACTTTCTTGTAGATAAATTAGTTTGCTTTCCACCAATATCAATAAACATTTATTGCGTATTACTTGCATGTATGTTGAAAGAGAAAGATTGAGTTAAGTTTTGTACCTCCTTCCTTGTGTGTTGTAGAATGCGGATGATCTTGTTTCGCCACCCATATCTCCTATCCCACTAGCATCAGATAACGGCGAAGTAAATCCACAACATTTACAGGTAAATTATGTGACTTAAGTGTTCATTTCCACAACAGAAACTGTTTAGAAAAAGTAGTAGAGATAGTCAAATACGTGTGAACATATTGCAGTGATACCCTTTGATGCGCTGACATTATGAAAAAAATGACGTTGCGTAATTTAATGTTCGCATTGCTGGCCCGTATGATGTCATGGAATTCTGTGTAAACAAATTCTCACCAATGACTGCAGCTTAAATTAGGCCAACTTATCATAAAAGTGTCGAGGCATATTCCCAAAAAGCTATGGGGCCCGTCTTTCAATCACTAAGCTGACTCTAAACGAGCCAGCAAAAAAGTCAAAGCTATCTTTCTTCGTATCCGTACTGTAAATGCTTTGGCAGGAAACAGTTGAGATGAGTGAAGCTGGGTCTGCGAGGGGTATAACTATCTCGTTACCGAGAGTGGAAATGCTTGAAATGTCGGATGCACAAACGCCGTCGCCGGCTGAAAATAACGGGAGGACGATAAGGTGAGTGCGCCACAATCACAACTGTACCCAATAATATACGAATTTAGTGTCTTGTTCCATTCAAAGCATGCAAGTACTTTGGATGTAAAGAATTGACTGATATCCATAGACTTCAGTGTATTACTTGGGAAAAGTATGAGCAAATCATTGTTGCCATCCTGCAGCATTTATGAAAAAGGCCAAGATTAGATGGACAACTTTCCAGCCAAGTTGAAATTGTTGTGAAGTAGTTAGTAACTTTGGAGACACTGTGAATACTCTGAAATATATTCTTGAATTTTATGTTGATAGGAAAAAATTTCTGCTTTTTAGCCGCTTGAAACACGGAGAACAGTCGGTCCCCATTATGACAATAAGCCCTGATGCTAATCAAGCTCTTTACCGAAACAAGGTGAGTACATTTAGACTTGTTTTCATAACGTTTCCTCCAATGACATGTAGTTTTATGTGTACCAATAGATGGAGTCATTACTCCATAGAATCAGCTGTTTTGAACATGCTCATTTCTCATGATATTCTTCTGATCGACTGATATATGACTGGATTTTCCAACTGTGGGTTGAAAACCCACTCGTGACCAATTTTTATACACGAGGGTCAAGATGATGATGCATAAATGAAAGCAACACTCCCATCGTGGTATAAAACGGTATACATCTCTGTAGTGTAGGCTTTTTCCTATGTAGCCCAGGATTTACCGAATTGTTATTTTCAAGTGAAAAGATCACTCCCACATTATCCGTGATTTATTACAATTGTCTGTAATGCCATTTCGCATTATCTGATACTTAGTCGGCATTTCTGAAGCAAAAATAGGCCCTGTAAGCAAAAGAAGTAAGATCTGGAAATGACTTTATCGAGCCCTGAATATCAGCTCTGAATAGATATTCGACTGAATCTTTTCAGTTTTACGTAAAAATACAATTGTTTTTTTTGTGTAAAGATGAAAGGGTGGGAGATAATACTTCAAAAATCATATTTCACTACAATTGAAGGTCGTCTTTTGGGGATTATTAGGTATTGACTTTGATGTGGAATTTGTTTTCCTTACAGTAGATCTAGATAGGAACTGTAATAGCAAAAAACAAAGATGATGCCTCATAGAACAGTAACGGGGAAAAACAAGTCTGAAATAACGTAACGTGTTTGCCAGTCTTCTGCAGGTCTCATGTTTAATGAAAAAGTTTCTGCACAAAAGACGAAATATGGTGTTTTCCATGTGAAGAGAAAATGAAAATGGAAAGAAAAGAGACCTTTAAAACTGGAATGATAATCGATAGTCTCGCATTTGTCGCATCATGTGCTGAAAAAAAAATATTCAGCAGAACAGCTCGGAAATTCCCACTGTTTCCTAGTCGATTGGATTCAATTGTTACCAATATAAAACAGCATAAATCATCCAGGCAAGGGGCAGACCACAAATACATAGAACCATAGTCATCATCATAGGGTTGTTCACGTGGGACGACAGCGAACGCGAAATAGGCCGTTTGTCTCGGATCTTTGGCGCGAGAGAACGCGCGAAGAATACGAGCAGACGAATAATTTTCTTGGTATGAAGACCCGCTTTGGAAACAACGTTACGTTCCCCTGTCCTTTCGTCAGTGTATTGCGTATTATGCGCCATTATGCGGATTAACCTCAAAACCAAACATTTGTTGTATCAACAACAGACGGCAGGCAGCCAGTGCTATTTATACATGTCAGAAACACTGTAGCGAATGGAACTCATTACAAATGGGTCTCACTGAATTACATCATTTTTCCAATTAATACCAAAAACTGCAAAATTCCATTAACCGACTTTTTTGGTCATTAGACAACACAAAGTCCTCCTGACGTCTCATTACTTGATACGTTTACAGTTTGCAGTGAGAATGTGTACACTGAAATATACCGTCTTACAAACTGCATTTATTGCCTATGGGCGAAAAAAGTAGGGGCGTTCTGATGAATTTATTACCAAAAAATAATTTGGGTAATTTAGAATAGACCACTGACTTCAGTTTAGTGATGTCTCTTTTTAAAAACACAGGACCATAAACAATAAAAAGTGACCCACTTCGTCTGGTTTACTTTGCTAGATAATTTTTGTGGGTAAATAATGTAGATTGCCTTATTTTCTCGTATTTGCGTTTTATTACTTTCTCTTTCTCTGTACGCTCCTAAAATCTCCTAAAATATGCAGGGGTGGGTTTTATTAGATGAGCAGAATTGGAATTTGAAAGAGATGAAATCTGCTTCATTTCTTTGAACCCGCACGGTTGACGCTTGATTTCCCTGGTAGCAGTTTCCTGAAGTGAAATGTCTAACGATTCCGCTTTGAAAGCTGTGTTTTCTGTAATTTTCATTTCAAATTGTGAACATTTTAATGGCTCGAATGCAATTTCCCCCAATTTTTTTAATAGAAATCATCAGATGAATATGTGAACAAGTGATGATTTTCCGAAGTACATTGAGCTTCAGTATTTCTTTTGGACGGTCACGTCCCTATAACGACAGAAAATTTTAGCGACATCATGTCGCGTTAGAGTTCACCATAGTGACCACTATTTGGCGTGGTTCACTCCTTTTTTGTGAGCAAATCCTTCAACAAGTTCAATTGAGTACTTCAGGGTATGTGGAATACTTGCAATCATAACGTTTCCGTGTAGTCTATAAAATGATTGCATCACGAGTGTAGTTATTATTATTATTATTATTATTTTCTAACTATAAATTCCTCACTTTTACGTGACCCGGGATATAAAATAGGACCTTTTCTGGTGAAAGCTGTCGCTGTGTGACATGAAACACGAATCCTTCAACAAGTTCAACTGTTCTGTGCAGATCAGTAGGCGAATTATTTAAAGAAATGTTTGCCCACTGGTCAGGCCACCTGCCTCATAAATCTGGCAAAACCATTCAATTGTCTAGTTTTGTTGATCATATTCTGTTGATCAATTAAATAAATACGTTTCAATAAAGTTGACACACTTTCAAAACATTTAGGTTTATGAGCGAAACTCTGAAAACACGTAGGCTTATTATTGTGTTATTTTATTTATTTTTTTTTTTTGGGGGGGCGCCAAAAGTTTCAGGCAGACGAACAGAGAGAATGATAAGGGCAAAAAGTTTAAAACTGAAAACAATGATAGATGAGGCTTTTGTAGCTCAATTCAGCCATTCGAAGTCAACACAGAGGTGTTTGCCGCCACCACCAGGTTATGAATTAATGAATAATGTTATGAAATGACTTCTGCGACATTTTTGTCTTGCAAATATGCAAACAAAAAGAATTTGTAACAAGAAAGTCCTCCTGCGTGAACGCAAGAGGCATACCGACCGCGGCGTAGCAAGTCCTGGGGGGGAGGGGTACTCAGCCTGAGTACCCCCCCCCCCGCTGGGACTGAGTA
>JBCAUG010101065.1:0-21779 GCA_038406175.1 Haplosyllis leylae | reverse complement strand
AAGCAGTACCATGGAAACCTCTGGAAGGCTGGGATCTCTCCTGGGTAAAATATATTTCTGTAATTTTTATTTGCAAAACATAATTGTAAAAAGAAATATTTTTGAAATGGTCATTCTAGTCATATTTGCAAAAAGTGTTTTTCTTTTAAGCCTTTTTGTAGAGAACTGAAGTAAACTCCTGTGTGTTGACAATGCTGAATCCTGCATGTACCACTGTTCCAGAAATCCAATTTTGAACATTGTACTATTTGTGGTGTTCCTGCAAAAGGTGTAAATAAGATATGTATAAAGCAGTTATTTGTCTCTGTCCAGTCTCCTAGTGCCACTCAAGTTGAGGTCCTTCTAACCCTGCACCATAACCCAAAACACAGGCCATTGCCTGAACAGCTGTGTTGGCCATACCAACCCCTTGTGCTGTACAAACCGCTGCCATCATAGACTGCCAGTTCCGATGCTGGGGTCTAAAAGAACTCCTCCAATTGTGCTGTGACATTATGGTAGTGATAACAAATTGTTATTAGTGTCACATGCACTAAGTCAGTTTTTTACAACTCTTCCAAATTGTATGGGAAAATGTTATCGAAAAATTTACCAGCAGGCCTGTATCCAAGACAAATACCTAATTTGACAAAGTTCATGAAGGATCTGTTGCTTTGCTGATATATACATATCTACTTTGAAGACAGCTTTCCAACTAAGTCCACCCATGGCTGATTCAATGACGATATCCACAGAATGTTCCCATTATGAGGATTTTTAGTTTTTGATTCCAAGTCTATTTTGATGGTGTCTGTAACAACTGAAACCTTATTGTAAGAAACTTTGTTTACTGTGAATTTGGGTATTATCCAGCACAATTTCAGTTGAGGTATCACTTGAAGTATCACTGATTTTATGGGGTGAAGCCATAGTCCATAGTCTCCATGTGCTTGCAGTGAATAAATGAACAGACACAGGTAAGAGTTTGTCAGGTCAGCAATGTCAATCATGATAAACATGGTATGTTAGAAATACGGTTATCTGGTCAGCACTGTCAATCATGATAAACATAGTATGTTACAATTACGTAACTAATAAGTAAGTATGTTATCATTACGTAACATTGTGCACATATGTTGTGATGATAATAGGATAAGATTTTAAGTGGAAACACCAGTTTTAAGGTTTCTCACAATTCAAAAATATGGTTATGATTTTTAGAAACTTTGAAAATGGAAATACTGATACGACTAACGTTTTGTTTGTGGGGAGTGACTGTAACAGTGGAGTGACATGTTACATTTTGACTAATTAGTTTGTTGACTAAAGGGTCTGTACATGGACTTCTCTTTTGAGAAGGCCCAGAGAAAATCTGGGTTATCTAATGTTAAATAATATTACAGAATACACTAACTGTACAAGTACAATGTACAAAGTCCACATAAAATGATAGGATTCCAAAGAGGTGATGTGGTTTTATATGGTCTATTATAGGGTCAATAAAATTGTGCTGCATCTAAGGTTTCCAACTAATGGGGTAATAAAATAATCCATCTGTAGTCTGCAGTGTGATACAGGTACTGTTGCATTTCCTCCACATGGAATCTAGTATAAAGATGCACACAGTGTCTGCATTGTGTGATATTTGACACAGCACAAAAAATCACTTGCAGGCCAAAAGAGTTAAGTAACAGGTTGTGCATGAGGAGGTGGTGAGGAGTTGGCTTAGCTCTGCCCACTCCTCAATATCTAAAAGTATTGCTAAAGTATCTAAAAGTGGTACAAATAGCCCAAACCATGCAAGTTAGCAGATCCTAAGTGAGGAGGAGGTTCAACTCCTTACAAATACCTGAGAAGTTCCTGCTATTACTATTATGACACTGAACAGTCTGATGGTTATTCTGGATGTCCTACTTTCATAGGGTGCACCTCCCTTATATACTCAATACTTAACCACCAGAAAATCAGTGCAACTACACAAAGTAGTTCTGGTGAGGAGGTAGAAACTTAGGAAAGGATTGGAGCTATTTAGCACCTTTTGTAGTTAAACTAGGTACTGAAATACACTGTTCCAGTTGGCACTAGTTATATCTCAATTGGACCAGTAGTTAATGCTGTGGGTGAGTGGGGAGGTCAGTAAGAATACAGTCTTACATGTCACATGGTGATTGAATAAACACTCACATGATTTACTGATTGGCTACTGGGGAAGGTGCATGTGACGCAATGATGTTGATTGGATATCCTTTGAGGAGGTGAACAGTTAGCACATGGTTTGCACGTGATCAGCACATGTGAACTATGTGGAAGCAAGTGAGGAGGTGGCTGCTGGAGGATTGATGTTCTTTTGGCCATTGGAAGCCAAATATGCACATGGTTTGCCTCCAACTCCTCAGTCTTGCAATTATATACATTCAACCTGTTACAAAAGTAAATATGTGTCAAGCCACAAAGGCATGGAGGAACACCTTGTGGCCTTCTACCTTACACAAGTCTCTCCCCACATAGGAGAGGCAGGCAGCTTTGGCAAAAGTCACTAAACTACAAACCTCCTACCATAAGGTGGCGGTGCATACACAGGTCCGGCGGCAGCTTGATAACTGAGTAGACACATTGAAGACAATAATAAGGAGGCAGCAGCTCCAATTGAAGTGGCTGCACAACCTGCAAGAGAGCCTTGAGTCTCTGTGACAGTGAATACCAGCAACCGATGCTTATGCGTTGATTGCCAGTGTACAAGTGTGCTTGGGGCAGAGTCGCAGCAGCTTTTATACTAGGTGTGATGTCATAATGCAAGGTGCAAAAGAATGTTACGGACTTACGAGTGGACTCGCATCCCATTGACCAAGCATGCCCCAATCACATGAAGCGTGTGTGACAGAAGTGGTGGGAAAGCCACTCATTGGTCAGACGTGACCCGGCAACCATGATGTGCATGACACAAGGAATGTGTCCCGTAAGGATTGCAATGCTCATATGAGGAGCATTCTGGTTGTAGATCCAGAAGGCTCCAATGGTGTCATGTAGACTCCCAAGCACCGGAAAAGCCTATCTCTTTACAAGAGAGGACTTGCCTCTCCACGAGAGAAGGCTCACTTCTTCAAGAGAGGCACTTGTTGCATGGGGTAAGGGATCTCCACAGGGAGATCTGCCTGAAAGCACTCACGACCAACAGAAATCAAGGGGGCCCGCCTTTTAGGCGGCACCACATATGTAATGCAGTGTATATTCTGCACACTTTAAATTTTGCTGGAAATGAAAATGTGAAAAAATGAAGAAGATAGGGCAGAATATATAAATTGATACGTGTATAATCTGCACACTTTAATTTTTGCTGGAAGTGAAAATGTGAAAAAATGAAGAAGATAGGGCATAATATATAAATTGATACGGAAAACCTGTATCGCAATCCACAGCATCGCCATACCAGGAACTAAATTTTACAGGGGCTTAGAATTGGCAATTTCACAGTGACATTCATATTGGGTTAACCGTAAAATGTTGACCACTACTTATGTCATGCCCTTATGGTGCTTAACACTTCCATAAGGACCTTGCCTAAAAGGCACGTTCACTGGTGAGGAGATTCCTCAGTACCATGGCACCATCGCACGCACTACTTTTACTCATTACCGCCCGCATTCTGAAGGAATGGGAAAGTTTTATTTTCCGTTAGTCTATCTGTTCACCGGCGGGTGGGAACCCCAGTCCCAGGTTCTTTCCCTGGTCTGGAATGCCAAATGAACAGTGAGCAGTGTGAGCAAGAAGTGCTTTGAGAATAGACATAATTGAGAACTCATCTGTGATGTGTAACCTTGAATACTGTCTGGGAGATGAAATAATAGATAATTATGAATGCATATAAATATTTCTATTTTGTTAGAATTCCTGATTTGTTAATGGTCCACAATGTTGGTTCCACAGAAACTGAATTGAGTCAGGAATTAATAATTGATGGGGTACATTCAGTTCTCTATGTACCTTTCAAATCCACTTTGCAAATGATAGCTATGTTGTAGCTTCCATGTACTGAAATAAAATTCATTATTTTTCACACAGCTCATATATTATCTCTTTGGTTTTGTGGAGTACATGTGGAGAAGCAACTAAAACCACTACATTGCATACCTGAGAACAAATGACCACTTGTGGAGATTGGATGATGAACTTGTACATATGTACACAACATTCTTTTCAAGCAATGTTCTCCTTATTTCTCTCATGTATTATTATCCTGAATTAATCATTCCTGGAACCCTGATGTACAAAAGGCAACAGTAGACTTGTTCCTTTTTTCTTGGGTAGATCATGTCAATCCTTCAGTGATGTGGTTGGAGCCAAGACGCTACCAACAACACAGAAATAATAGAGCTTCCTGTAAATCCTGGGGTGGGGGGCAACATTTAGCAAGACACCAAAGAAGGCTACCAAAGACATACAAAATAGCTGTGGAAGAAAATGTTTCAAAACCAAGGATCCAAGATACAAATATCAGACCAGACTAAGGGAAAATAAAAATCTTCAATCACATAAAATCTTCACATTTCAAAGAATCATTGTCATCAGAGACACCTACATCTGGAGTTGAAGATGACTTGGACCAACGTTCTCCACAAAGGAATGACTCAGATGATACAGTTAAATGTAAGTCCAAATAATGAAAAAAAGTTTAGTCACACATCTGCCATATTTTCTTACAAAATTATCTTCTTGAATTATTGATCAAACTTGTAAGCCACCAATATTTATATTTTCAGACCCCAATGAAGAGGAATATGAAACTCCACAAAAGGATTCTCCATATTCTGACTGTTCTGATGACAAAGACCCAGATAAAACCCTTAATATGAAGTACCCACAGAGATGCTCCTTCAAAATATACAGGCACTTCAACAGAATCACAAGCATAGGGGAATACCTAGAGGTTCAAGCATGCATCAAACAAGCATTCCAAATACTAAGGTTAACATCCAGAATTCAAACAGCAAAAATACACAAAAAGACAGCCAATCCTACAGGAAAACTCAAGTTTCAAGAATTTACTTTACTTGCATCATGTTTTGAACATACTTTTCTTCTCCTGAATCAACATACATGCTCTAATGAACTTTATTCCTGATTTTTTCCAAAGGGCCACAAGAAGATGACCAGCTGCACATCAATCATCAAGCTTTTAAAGATATCAACATTGTAATACCTGAGCAAATAGTCAATGGGCACTGCATGATGTGCCCCAGCAAGCACTTTCTTGTGACTGATGAGCGTGCATTATCACATTAGACAGAGGTTAACTGAGGTCACTCTTTCGTTATAGGAGACATTCATTTGCTTTCCTGTAAATTTTCGGTCAATTGGTTTTGATGGTTCTACCCAAAATGTTCATTGGCATTGCCTGCACTGCTGGCCCCCTTTTTGAAACAGAAAATAATTAGCTAATGATACGCATCTGAGCCACTATGTGGACAAAACTCTAATTGGTCATTTAGAAAAAATAATTATGTATATAGATCTACTTCAACATTGCTGTGCTCCTATCAGGTGCTTCTACATATAAATTTAGCCTCAGAAAGTTGTTACATTTATACTACATTTAGCTTTTAAGAAGCCTTACTTGTATCTGTACCAAAAACATGGTTTTATGGTAACATTTATTGCCCATTCGTTTCAAGATTATTGAGTAGCAAGAAGCTAATTCAGGAACTGCTTGATATGCTCTACGTCATTAACACATATTTATGCATGTACAATTCATAACTTGATGTTTACAGTATGTAGAATCTGGTACTTTGTTGAAGATTTATGCAAAGAACTTTGTGACATTGTGCTTACATTTATACATTCTACAGAACTTTTTACTGTACATATGGCTATTTCAATAAAGAACATTGATTTACTGCTATCACATTTCTTCTGATTAGTTTCTTTGGCCACTACCTTGTACTGAATGAATAAATTCCTCATACTGACATAACCATCCCATCACCAAATCCCCAGCACACTTGTAAGGACTCAATGGAAATATAATTATGGACCTGTCTTCAAAATGAAATGCTGTGCTGCTGAAAAGCCAGCCAGTGTTAATTCACTAACACAGAAGTGAAGGTTACACTTTGTGGGACTAAGCTATAGCTGATGAGCAGTATTTAATGAGGGGTTAATAGGAAGGTACCCCTGATGATGATGGTATGCCGACAACATGCCATTTGTCCAGCACCCAAGCACTCCATTCAAAAAAACCATATGCCATGCTGTGTAGCAGTTGACATATGTTTGAGATTAGGCAAGAAGGCATTACACCTTACAAAAAATTCAGTACAAAAATTCCATATAAGAAGTGTACTTGACATATTGGCAACCATTATGATAAAATAATTGTATTAATTAAATGTAGTTATTTGATGTTTTGTGAAATTGTAGAAAATGTAGTGGTCAATATTACACACTTGTACCTTTATATTAAAGAATGCCAGATGTCAAATGGCACACTTACTTCACCATAAAACTGTGTGGTTTTACTGCAACCTTACACGTGAATTTACAGATACCATAGTATCAAAAATTTACAGTTTCATTACTATGAGAGAGTAACATGACTTTATTGAAATTATTGGCCTCATTATTACTTGCTATTAATATTACAATTGATTACTGTCTGAACTACTATTTTCAGCAAAGCAATATTTTCGTAGTTACAAAGTATCTCATACTTTTTAGTTTCCAAAATTACCCAAAATTTTTATTAATTTTTGGAACAATTTTTCTCAAAAGCTTACTTGATCGACGCCAAGAAGCCGCTCCATTTCGATGAAAGATACCATGTTTGGAATGAAGTCATCTGTCAAGTCGAATAAAGTTTTGAGACACAAACCCAAATTCTGACTAGGATTGTCTGGCTCGTTTTCTGCGATCGATCGTGGAACCAACCACAGGTTTTGGGCTGGAAAAGTAATTTTAGGATAAATGTGTCATTGGTATATCTGTCATCAGTATGCTGAACAATGAATATTTCAATTATTGATTTTTTTTGGATTTGCAAGAACTGCTTTTATTCATGGTAGCGTAGATGTGCAAACATTTGAATTACATAACTTGGATTGTAGCATAACTCATGTATAGCATCAAAGTTCTTAATGTAGATCTACAGAAGTTTTGGTATCACATATGTCCCAGACCACATATCCCGGAAAAGGTTTTAATTAATCAACAACTCAGATTTAAAGCTGAAATCCTTTAGGGTAGGGAGTTAGCTTTTTACTCTCTTTACAGGTGTTCATTATTGATTAAATTTATCTATATCCTAAACAAGAACATTTAATGTGTTATTAAAATTAAATGAATCTATCCAGTAAGTAGGAAATTGCATAATATTATCTGGATCATGTAACAAAACTGTCAAATATGACAGAAATAAAATGTTTGAATAAATTTGGTGTCTGAAAATTCAGTTCAAAGTCTAAAATAGGCCTTGTTTTCAGACCATGGAATTCAAAAATGAAATTCAGATGTCCCCTTTCCAGAGAATTAATAATTCAAAGTGATGTGGTGAACGTAGTGATGTGATTTTTGGAAACGATACCTGATTAAAATGACGTCACAATATAAAACAGTGGCGGATCCAGGATTTCCCAGAGGGAATGCGCCAACCCCTAAGGGAGGGGCGCCAACCTACTATTTGACCAGTTTTTCCCCAAAAACTGCAGGAAATTTTGGTCCAGAGGGGGCTGCGCACATCCCTGGTACCCCCTTAGATCTGTTACTGTAAAATGTGATGTTGCGTTGTTGACTCAATTGGTGGCACGTGCAAAATGACATCATCGCTAAGTTGACTCTAATGAGCCACCAATAAAGAAAGTACCTGGTTAGTCAATTATCATAAAACATAAACGATGCATGCTGTTTCGTTGTGTCAATGATAAAAATATTAACTAAGAGGCCACCTAATTGCTGGCTTGTTTAGAGTCAGCTTAATGATTGGTTTGGAGTACAGAGAATTTTTGGGACATAGAGAGAACCTTTGGCACTGTTATGATTAGTTATGATGGGATTGGGGATTAGAAATGGGGTAAGGGACAACCAAGCAGCTTTGAGTGAACAAATGAGTGACAGAGGATACAGGGCGTGCAGGGTCCATAGGGTATGGAAGTACAAAAGGTACAGGGGGTCCAGAGGGTCTGGAGGTCTCAGGGATCCAGAGGGTACGGGATGTACACAGCATGTTGTAGTGATGCTAATAGAACTTTGAATATTTACCTTTATCACTGAATGTTATTGTAACATAGTCTGGTTTGTCTTTCCCAAGATCGCATTGGAGAATGAGCAGACCAAAAAAACAATTTGTCTTGATGTTTGTGTACACTTTTGTGATCACTGCCATTGTTTTTTCTTGCATAGTTTCTGTTGCCTTAAAATGGTAGAAACATTGAACATTTCGTGTTTTGAGATCTTTTCCAGCAACAGCCAAAACCCATGCCTTTGGTGGATTCAGCCGGTAATCCAGGTAAGCTGATCTGAGGTATAGATGTGGCTCATTGTCTGGGATACCAAATTCATCTTTGTTCACAATGAAAGTTTCTTTTGTAGTTCTGTTTTCTGTGGGCCAGGTTTTTAAATTGGACACCATAATTTCCATCTCCTTTTGTATATTTTGCAAAGCTGTCCTTGTTGTGTGTGTCTGGTTGTTGTTGGTAGTGTGTAAATACAGTGTGATTGCCACCAAACTGGTATATACAATACATAATTGTTTTGCTGATTTCAAATTCATAATAACTGTTTTTGTAAAAGTAAAATCAGATGAGCCTATAACTTAAAATATTTTGTTTTAATCATTAATAATAATCCTTATCTGTAATTGACGTTATGCCACAGAGCTTTTACTCTGAGGAAAGGAGGAGGTATTCGCAAAATGAGAAATACAAGCGTCATAAATACTTGAGCAAATGAAATGAAAAAGATGATACTGAAGTTGTGTCAACAGATGCTAACTTGAAGAAATGTAAATGGATTAAATCCTTTTTCTTTTACAAAAGAAACTGAAATAGCAATTATCGAGCAGAAAAGAACATCTGTGTTTCCATTTGTTTCCACATTTTTATTACTTTTCAAAAGATACGCACACGTTTTGCGTACGCTCATATTGATCGATAGTTAAAGAATACCAAAAACCTTCTTATCATTGATCTCAGCAAGGGTGCTGGCCAAGATTTGTTCTCCAATGTTTGACAGCAATTCGGGCCTCATTCGGATTTTTCGTAAACGCAGGAAATTAGCATTTTTGCCAACTTTGTATCCCAGATGAGGAAATTGCCCAATAGACGCAATGCTATTTTTGAAATTATAATGTGAAATTGATATTATGTGATTTGATGTGATTTGATATTATAATGTGAAATTGATATTATTGTGTGAAAAACGACTGTTTCCGTAATGCCATCTTGAGTATCATAAACAAACTAACAACCAAGGGTGAGAGACAAAGTCAAATGCAGAGATGAATTTGATCACAATTTTCAAAATGTGTCAGAATCATTCAACAATTTAAACACAATAAGAAATACTATGGGAAAACATCAACAGGTCATCAAGAGAGTCATGTGAAGATTACTTTAATAAAAAATGGTCTGAGTATTTTACAAGTCTAAAACAGAAAAGGAAATAAGTCCATTGACTCCATGATATTTTTGGAATCATGGTTTGTGTAAAAAAATACACTGTGGTCAAAGGGCCATCTAATCATATTGTAATTTTAAAACATAAATATCCATAAATTATGATACACACATGTTAAGTACCAAACAGCAGGAGAGGAAATTACCCCTTGAGCACAATGTTGACTTGGTAATTTGCAGTGGAGCAATTTAGCTGACCCTTGACACAGATTATTTCCATAAAAAATTGTCAGAATATTTTGTGTATCTGAAATAGAAGAGAAAATCAGTCCATTGACTACAGGATACTTTTGATATCATGTTTTGCATCCACAATACACTGTGTACACAGCCGACTCTTGACTCATTTACTCATTTCAGCTTATTTTTGCTAAGGACAACTCAAGAACAATTCCAAGCATTTTTTGAGGTTTTTGCACCATATTAGGATGTCTAGAATCTCCTCTGTCACTGTTGACAGACAATAGAGTAGGTGTCCCAAGTGCAGGTCACTCCCGTCAAGTGGGTTACCACCTTACAATGCTATGTTTTGATCTCCGCTGTGTTTTAGCTTTTGTTGTTTTTTTGCTGATGATACTAAGAAGCAGCATAGGTATCCAAGTAAGCATCCTGAACAATTGTATTCAGTGGTCATTCTAAAACAGAATTCAAGTGGGTCATGTTCAAGTGGGTCACTAATTCAATGACAAATTACTCAGCACTTGGGAAGAGTTTGGGGAAACCTTTCACACACAATACAGTTAAGATACTTGGCATCAAGTTTCAATGGAAAGGGAATCAAAAATAGCCTGCATATAGAGACTCAGACAAGGAACAACAGGTGACCTGCACTGGGTGCTGTGCCTAGACTGGGTCACTTGCCATGGTTTTTGAGCAGGATCCTCTATTATTGCTCAGATCAAAATTCCCTTCAGTTAAATTACAGAGTGGGTTAAGTCACACATATACACAATTGGTATCAAAAGGATATCTGTCATTTGTAGAATTAAGATACTGATGTACTTTGGTACATATACACAATTGGTACTCAAAACAAAGATGAATTGAGCAGGTTGCATACTTACTTGTACAATTGGGGCTAATGGCATCCTCTGCAAAGGGGAAAATATTTGCCTAATAAAGGGGGTGGGTCAATAGTTGAAATATGTTGGGTGGAGGTGTCTCATTTGCAATAAGGAGGCACAAGACCAAATTGGCATTCAAATGCAGTTCCTTGGTGATGGAAAGGTTGTTTTCACAGATAGGATTGATGGCTCTAAATGGGTGTTTTGTATGATATGTAGACAGGCCTATCTTCTTTCCTGTGTCACCTTAAGTACTGAACAACAGGTTGAAGCCAAAGGGTGGTCATTTACCTGCTCATTTAATGAGTGCCAGGGCAAGCAAAATCAAGTGGGTCACCCTTCCATCTAGATCTACCAAGCAGGTCACTATAACCAGACCTCTTCTCCAAAAAAGGCAAAGATAGTAAAATTGACAGGACCACTGAGCAGAAGCATGAGGCCTCCAGTCATAAAGGACAAAGGCTCCATCAGTAAAAAGAATAGAAAATGAAGGAGGCAGAAAACCTGAGAAACAACTCAGCAAGAAAGATATTGCTTTTAAAGTTGGCATTGGCAAGATGACTGTGATTAAGAGATTATCAGGGTGCCAAAAAGGACAAGACACATTGACAGTGACAGGCAAAAAGCATGAGTTTTAACTGATGGTAAGCAAGTGTGTCACTACTGACCTACTCTTAACCATAACTGTAACTGTTTTAAATGAACTGTCAAGCAGGTCATCAAGCAGGTCATGGCTTTGGTTATATGTACCCATGACCTGGTTGATGCAAGCTTACTCTATGCCTCTTCAGAACAAGAGGATGAGTTAGAAGAACTTGTCATGACATATGCGAGGCATGGATTCCAATTTTTGGATAAAAAACTGTGCATCCTAGCATGTGAACTTGCCAAGCAGACAAAGAGACCAGGATTCTCTCCAGTCAAGAAAAGAGCAGGTAGAAAATGACTATGGGCATTCCTAAAGAGGATACCACAGCTGAGAAAGAAGAATGTAGGGAATATTTCAGCAACATGTGCAATGGCAGCTAACCCAGTACAAGTTGAGAATTTTTTCCAGCTCTTAGTTGAATGGGTGCACAAGTGAAAAATAGAGTATAAACCTAATAACATTTAGAACATTGATGAAACAGGGATATCTGACTTCCCCAAAGAGTGCAAGGTGATAGGAGTTACTAGAGAGAGGGTGTTCCAGACCATTGTAGATGAAAAGGGCACCAATACTACACTTGCTACCTTCATCAGTGCTGGAGGCCTTCATGTACCCCCAATGGTAATATTCAAAGCTGGCTATGTGAAGGACAGCTGATGTAAAGCAGCCCCTTCTGGGTACAGGGTTAGGTTACTGAAAGTGGATACATCAGTGTAGAGTTATTTTCAGACTACAGTGAAGGATTTATTGAGTTTCTCCAAGAAAGAGTTCTACTTGGCAATTGGGAGAAACACATGCTGCTGCTGGACCTCCACAACAGCCACCTCTTCAATATCAAATTTATGCAAATGATGAAAGAAAACTGTATTCAAGTCTGTTCATCCCCCACATTGCACCCTTGTCCTGCAGCCACTAGATGACCTTCTATATGCTGTACTCAAAAAAGCCTACCAAAGGGAACTCCTGACCTTCATTTTTGATGTCACAGGATATAAAATGAGCAAGAGCCAGTACTTTCGGGTGTTAATACCAGCTGTTTAACTTCAGACAACATACAATAAGGCTTCTGCCAGACTAGAATCTACCCAATGAATCCAAATGTGAAAAAACTGAAAGACCTAATGCCAAGCTTCATTACGGATAAGTGTAAGTGAAGGGTTGTGTTGAGAATTTAGATGTTGTGCATTATTATTTTTCTTTTCAGATTTCTTGAATGTTTAAATTGGTATTGGTTCACTTTTTAGGTTAAAAGGAGCAAACGGGTCAGAACAAGATACAGTTGGGAGTGACCTACTCATTGACCTGCCTGGTAACCAAGTGGAGGTTGAGGATGAGGATGAGGATAATGATGATAATGATGATAATGATAATGATTTTTTCTAATTTTTCACATCTTTTACAGATCTTCAGAAAGATTGATTGCCCCCAACAAACTGGTGCTAAGAGGTCCTATGTGGAGGCACAGGATGAAGATGAAGAGATTGAGGATATGGAGAAATAACATGAGTTTGAACCAAGCAGGTCATGGCATGTTATAGGGTAGATCTACATCCAAGCAGGTCACTTAAATATTTTGTTCTTTTCTCAGATAAAGCTGAGCCTGAGCCAAAAATTACAGACAGTGGTAAAGCCTTTTATCAAAAGCAACCTGCAGAGAAGTCAAGGAATGAACAGGGCCAAATAGTTATCAACATATGGAAAATGGTATGTAGGTGACCTGTTTTTTTCTTACCCACTTGGTGATCGAATGTTTGTGACTTACTTGACTCAAAATTATCATTTTTTCAGATCCTGCTGAAGCAGCTGAGAGGTCCCAGTTCCAGGCCACAGTTGACAACCTACTGGAGAAGTATGGCATCCCTGATAAGGAGAATGAGAAGGAGAGGTCACCTGCCACAGGAGGGGCCATCCCCAAGGATTTGCCACAGAGGGACCCCCAGGAAGGAAGGCTATGACCAAGGAGAGGAAAGAAGCTCTTAAGGGCTGGGCTGCTATAGCAAGAGGTCAGCAAGGATGTTAGTTACTGTTTTATTCATATTTGTTTATGTGGCCTGCTTGAGCTTGGTGACCCACTTGGGCAATGGTGGTCAGTGTGACCCAGGGTATTATTGTTATCTAAAGTAAAGTCTAATTTCTATGGAATTTTATTGTTCTCATTTATGGTGTATGCAAAGGATGTGGTTTCAATGCCAAAAAAGCCTGAGAAGCAGAGTACCAGATGGCCAGCCTAAAGTGCCAAGTTGGCACCTCACAAGTAAGGAAAGACTGAAATACATAAAAGCAGCTGATGATAGGAAGCTGATGAAAAAAGAAGCAAGAGAAATATGATAAAGCAAAGATAGAAGCAGTAGCTAAGGTTAAAAAAGAGGAAATAAAGTCTGAAAAACCAAGTAAGGTTGGGACCCACTCGTTCAAACCAGCACTGAAGCTAAAGTGTTCCAAGCAGGTCAGGTAACTTCATTTTACAGAGTGGGTCAGGTAAAACTTGGAATCTACAGAGGAACTGGTTTTATATTTTATATTTATATCGTTTTAGGTGTGGGGAATATAGTACCCAGTCATATATATTTACTATTTTAACATGCATAAAAATGTATTATATTCAGGAAGATACAGCTGTTCTTGTGGGTGACCTAGAGTAGGAAGACATGTAACCCACACTAGGTACACTTCACACCAAGGGGTCACTACCCATGAAAATTGTGATTGACTGTAAGTCCCAGAGAAGTTTCTATTTACAAACAAAACTAGCATAATTGGATAGTCAAGTGTTTAGTACTTGTACATGACTGCCATTTATTTGAACTAGTGAAGCCTTAGATAGGTAAATTTAAAAAGTGACCCAGACTTGGAACACCTACTCTATAAACAGAAATGAGTCAAGGATTGGCTAAATTGCTCCTCCACAAACTGTGGAGTCAACTTTGATTGAACTCTACTCTATATCTCTTTTCCCACTTTTCCATAATGGAAAGGGTGATACATCCATTATAATTACACAGTGGTACTCCATTCAAGTTAGTTCTGCAGTTTGCAGTGGAACAATTGAGCCGATCCTTGACTCATTTACTCATTTCAGGTTATTTTTGTTGTGGGCATCTCAAGAACAATTGCAAACATTTTTCTGAGATATGTACACCATATAAGGATTGTAGAACCTTCCATCATTGTTGACACATGATATAAACAGAAATGAGTCAATGAGTCAATCACCACTCTATATATATCTGTTTTACCACTTTTCTAGAGGTCAACAATAATAGAGAGAGAGAGAAACATCCATTTCAATACAGAATGGTACTCCATTGAAGTTAGTTTCACATTTCAGGATGGAGCAATTTAGCAGACCCTTGACTCATTTACTCATTTCTATTTATATTAACTGTGGACAGTGATGGAGGGTTCTACACATCTTAATATGGTGCATACACCTCAGAAAAATGCTTGGAAATGATCTTGAGATGCCCCTAGCAAATATAAGCTGAAACAAGTAAATGAGTCAAGGGTCAGCTAAATTGCTCCACTGTGAATTGTGGAACTAACTTGAATGGAGTACCATTCTTTATTCAAATGGACATAGCATCCTCTCTTTATTGTAGTTGACCTCTTAGAAAAGTGGCAAAACAGATATAGAATGCTGTTCAATCAAAGTTGACTCTGCAGTCTGTGCCTCAACTTGACTCATTTCTGTTTGCATTGTCTGCCAGTAGTGATGGAAGGTTCTGAACATCCTCATATGGTGCAAGTACCTCAGACAAATGCTTGGAGTTGATCTTAAGGTGCCCATAGCAAAACTAAGCTGAAAGAGTCAAGAGTCTGCTGTGTGCACAGTGTATTGTGGATGCAAAACATGATTTCAAAAATACTGGACTGATTTTCTATTCTGTTTTAGATACACAAAATATTCTGACAATTTTTTATGATAATATTCTGTGTACAACTCTGTTGAAGACTCTTTAATGTTTTCCCATAGTATTTCTTATTATGTTTAAATTGCTGAATTATTCTGACAAATTTTGTAAATTGCAATCAAATTCATGTCTGCACCTTTGTCTCTCATCCTTGGATGTTTTTTTCTTTGGTAATGCTGCCATCTGATTTAAGACAAGTCACTTTTGGTTGCAATTACGATTCCAAGCATTTCCTCATCGTCAAGATTTTATGCTTTATTTTATCAATTATGAAGTTAGTAAATGTGAAATAGGTATCAGAGGGTGTAAGAGGAATACATTTCAAGATTACAAATTTCACTGGCCTTGTTTCATTTCTTTTTGGTACAGCTAAACCAATATTGGCAATGTTTGTGAAAAATTCTAATATTTAAATAGGTAGAAGCATCTATCTGCCACACTATGACACGAGTTCGTCTCCCATTGACACGTTTGCTTGAAAGAGGGCAAAGGTGGTTTGACTTGTGCTGGACACCAAGTGTTACAAGTGTTACACCAGGGGTGAATCTAAGTAATACATTTTATACAGGTGATGAAGCATGCAACCAAGGAGATCCAATCTCCATTCCACAAACCTGTCTCATCTAGGTCTTTTTAATGATAATTCCAATTAACTATCGACTCATTCAGTTTGAATTTAGCAGGCAAAGGATCAACATGACAAATCGTATACCTTGACGCTTTGCGATCATTGCTGGTAAAGAAGAATCGTAAGAATATGGGGTTTTTACGTCCTAGTCCCCGCTTCATAGAGATGCCTATTAGGAGTTTGAAATGTTATTGGTCAAAACTATGGTCACACACTTACTATAATTATCAAAAATTCTTTTGCAAATGGTTATTTATTTATTATCGAATGGTGTGGGGTATGCCGGGTGTAAATGGTATGTGGGGTGTTGGACAGGTGTGCATTACTGGCATTCATCGCCAAATATGGCCGCCAAGTTAGCCAATTGCCTTTTGCATTGTTAATGAACAAAATAGCATTGAGAATTAGTATCCGTTCAAATGACTGGACAATCGAAAGTGTGGTCATTTCTGGTAATGTAGGGTGAATACTGACAAAGTAAAAGTCGTAACCGTTTGCACAAAGAAGTCCGTACATGACATACGTTTTCACTGATAGACAAGAAGATTGATGAAATAAGTCGAGTTTTTCCTCAAATAGATCATTATGCCAACATTGAATGGTTGAATTGGTTGAATGGTTGTTGAGCGGTTGAATATACTGTTGGATCAGTTGTTGAATTAAATTTTTAATAAAGATTTGGCAGAGATTTTACAAGGTTTTGCTAAAATGATATTGAATGCATGGTAAATATTATTAAATATTTGGCAAAGTTTTATTAACCATAAGTGACCCATTGCCTATTTTCTTGGTCATGAAAACAAAGTCAACACTTATTTGGCCAAGTGTGCAAGGTGCATGACATTGTCTGCTTTTGGAGACTAGTCTGCCAATGCAGAGAAGTCGTGACACCTTAGTTTTAGACATTTCTGCCTAAAACGAGTGTCTTGGATGGTAACTGCATTAGACACCCGTTTTAGGCAGAAATGATTTTGCTAACAAAAGTTACTGCAGGAAGCTTTAAACCTTTGTGCACTCACAAAAACGCACTAAATTGATGTACATTAAAGTTTCATTTTAAAGTTTCTTGCAATCATCTTTTGGAATTTTTTTGCAATGTTAATCTCAAATATGAAATGCATTTGGCTAAATTGCAAAATACTAATAAATTCCAATATATTTATAAATTTGACCATAATTTTTTCATCTTTATTGAAGCGTAAGAAATATTTAAATAATAAAATTTCTATCATAAAAGCAAATTTGTAGGATTTACCCCTGTCTTTTGACAAGTTAATCTCATATATTTGGCTATAATTTTTGATTGACATTCTTTCAGCCATTATTCCAAAGCAGATAGATTTAAATCCATCTCTCAGATGCCCCATAGAAGTCAATGCACTTTTCATGCTTTGCAATCCTTAAAGGTTCGTGCACTTCGCCTAGCTCCTGACCCCTGACTAAGTGTCCAGCTTTATGTATTTACCGACCATGTACATAGTACAAGGGAAAATAATGTTTTACAGGCATATGTCATTCCGTTTTCTCCTGCCCCCAAGCCAGGTAGTTGGGTTATCCACCCATCATTCCCCTGGCATGCAGGTAGGTGGCCTGACCAATTCTGTCCTCACCCTCACAGCCTGAAACCAGCCTGGTAGTTAGGTGACCCTACGTTCCCCCAAGCTAGGTAGGTAGGAGACCGGAAGGATCATGCAGGAAGGACTAGTGGAAGGACCAGTCTAGAAGGATGACCCTCCTCTCAAGCTAGGTCTGGTCTTGCATGATCAACAAGTCTGTCAATGGGTTTTGCTTGTAATGTTAATGAGAGACTGTCTTGTTACAATTGCCTTCATATGAGTTTTTTGGTCTTGGTTTTTGGTCAGTTAAATTTGTCAAATGTGTGTAAAATATTTGGCAAGTGTAGATTGAAGGATATTCATCTTCACTTTTTTTAGCACACCAATCGAGTTTTTTCGCAAACACATAAAATTGGCAGTAATGCCAATATTGCCATCACAGGCTTAATGTGAAAAGAGAAAAAATCTAGCAACAAAATGAAGGACTCAGTGTAGATTGAAGGGTATTTAACTTCACTTTTTTTAGCATACGAATCGAGTTTTTTCACAAACACACAAAATTGGCAGTAGTGCCAATATTGCCATCACAGGCTTTATGTGAAAAGAGATAAAAATCTAGCAACAAAATGTTACCCCAGTGAGCTTGAACCTAGGACTTTAGCCATTTGGATCTGATGCTCTTCTAGATGCCTCGATGACTCAGAGTTGGATCTGATGCTCTTCTAGATGCCTCGATGACTCAGAGAGCAAAGTGTCAGATCCAAGTGGCTGAGGTCTTAGGTTCAATGCTCACTGGGGTAACATTTTATTGCTGGATTTTTTTGTTTTCACGTACGATGTCGATATTGCCATTCTTGCCAATTTCGGCTGTTTTATAAAAAACTCGCATTTACATCTGGCCTTCAGCTAAAATCACCAAAGCATAACCACATAAGCATTTTAAAGTCTCAGAGTTAATGTTAAGTTAGCTCAGTAAGATGAGATTAGAGTAGAACACAAGAGGTCCCTGGTTCAATCTTTACTAAAGGTAAACGTTTTTGTTGAAAAGTTTTTGCTATATCATATTTAAGACTCTATTTAATACATTTCATTGACAATCAACATTTTCAGAATCACGCAAAATTTGCGGTAATGTCAACTTTGTATTCCCATATATTTGCAGCTCCCTTCTTCATTGGAAACATAATTTCAGTAAATATGAAATGTTGGTGGACAAAAAATGATTACAATTCAAGGTTGCAGACTTCATTGATTTTATTAATTTTGAATAACAAAATTAAGTTGGAAATATTGGCATTCTTGTATTTGGAATAGTTTGTGGAAGAACTCTACAGCATTGTTATAATTTTGCCTCAGTGAGAGCATACGTTGAATCCTTGAGTCGCTGAATAATAATACTTGGAAGAACATCCTTCATGGCAGTAGCAACATTTTGCAACCTTTGAGATAATACTTTGAAGTATCTTACTGCTGTGAAGTCATCAGTGAGAGCTCCGTTCGATGAATTCTGCAAAAGTTTGAACGAAGAAGTGAAAAACTGCTAAAGTAAATTGTCTTATTAGATGACCAGGATGATCCGTAATATGAATTCTTATAGTTTTGGAAGATCCATTGAATTGCCACAGAGGAAAATACCAATGTAATTAGCTTTGACAGGATATAGAAGACCGGAGAGTAGTTATAATACGCTTGGTTACCAGCTTGTCAATCTAGTAAACCCGAGGACAGACTATTTTAAGTAAATTTGTTCTTTTATATGTTTCATAACACGGAATGAAGTCAAAGACCGCAAAACGCACACGATAACTGGGTTTCCAGGTACGCAAATATGTACCATATGTTAAATAAATAACCTTCATCTATGGCCTTCTTGTTGTGAACTGATCAAACTATGCATTGACGTCTATGAGGAGTATTTCAACTTCAGTGATTGGGAACAGAATTATAAAAGCCATAAATGCGAGATTACCCTCAAATAAGTCGCTGCACCACGATCCATTAAATTACCGCAGTAACTCGGAATCCTGTAGTGGTGTACGTTGGCAATAGAAGACTCAACATAGTTAACTTTTCCTAAAATGGGAAATTATTTTTAACAATACTGATTGTTTGGTATTGAATCTGTCACTCTGGGAGGTTCCACTATTGTCCCGAAAATTTAGCCTCCAACTGTGTGAAGCATTCGAAGACAAAAAGGGTCTATAAATCCTGCAATAGAAAAGGTACTGGACATACAACGACTCGCAGACATTCAAAGAGGTTTAACTACAATCAGGTGAGCAGCTCATTCACACTGCGGCGGCAATGAAAAATAAAAGAATTTTTCACTTCAATGACTGTTTCCTCAGATGGATTTCAGAAAGGTACAATGAGTATCATGGTAACAAGGGGTTGCGATCACACTGTGATAAAAAGAGAAAATTGCAAAAATTGTTTTCATTGACATCGAATAATTTAAAGTCTTTTAAAAAGAGAGCCAAGGAGGTTTGAGTACGAATATGATTGATAGATATCATTGACACTCTGGCCCGTAGTTGGTTATAAAGAAACCCCATGTCAACAATAATGATGTTATTTGTAGCAAATTGAGTTTTTCGCGATAAGATCAAATTTTGCATTTTAAGACAGAAAATGTGAAATGGTGCATGAAACAACCTTTAGTTTAAGGTCTGCCAAGTAGCACATGCCTCTCTGGCATATTTGGATAAGCATTCAACTTTAGATCTAGTGATTGTCTATGTCGTGAGTTCAATTCCCAGTGGAGGTAATGTTTTGCTGAATTTTTTTAAACCTCTTGATGTAAATTCAGGTCTAAAAAGTTAAATAAAATGTAATCTTATCGTGAAAAACTCTTACAATTCACTGAACTGATGATGTTTGTATGTGACCAGTGACACCTAATTCTCGTACCACATTAACTCTCAGAGGTTTGGGGTGTAATTCACCAAGCATGAAGCGAACATTGATATCCATGTTACCCCATCAAAAGTTCACATTGTTGTCGTCAAGTGTGAACGATATCTTAGAAGCTGATGACCTTAATAGATGCCATGTGTACATTTTACAACACTGCATACCTGCATCCTACCTCTGCTACATATGTGACATGTAGGGAACGTGACTGGCCACCATTCTGGCCATCAAGAGGTCGGCGGGTGTCACACCACAGGTGAATCTGGGGAATCCATCATGCGCAGGCGAGGAAGCACACAGGCGAGGGATCCACCCTGGCTTAGAAACCCAGGGCAGACATCACCAGAAGTCAAAGTTACAGTTACAGTTACAGAAGGTTCTGAACATCCTCATAGGGTGCAGATAGCATCAACAAATGCTTGAAATTGATCTTGAGATGCCCATAGCACAACTAAGCTAAAACGAGTAAATGAATCAAGGGTTGGCTACATTGCTCCACCGCAAACTGTGGAACAAACTTCAGCAGAGTACCATTCTGCATTAAAATAGATTGATCATCCTTTACCGGATAGTTTACCTCTTAGAAAAGTAGCATAATGTATTAAGAGTATTGTTTAATTAAAGATGGCTCCGCAGTTTGCAGTGGAGCAATTTAGCTGACCCTCAACTCATTTATTCATTTCTGTTTACATTGTCTATCAGCAGTTACAGAAGGTTCTGAACATACTCATAGGGTACAAATATCATCAACAAATGCTTGAAATTGATCTTGAGATGCCAAGCACAACAAAGGTGAAGAAGCCAATAGCGTTGCAATGAACAACATTTGTAGTACCAGATAAATGAAGCTGTTAGAGTTGAACTACAGGACCATGAGTAGTTTGATTGGTGGAAGCAGTTGGATAATCCAATAAGTCACTGGATTAAGCAACTAGTTGGAGTCAATAGATTACTGACTTGAAGTGTTGTGGGTCACTGCAGTGGTGAACAGTGTGGCTGTGCATTCTAAATACGAGGGAACTACTGAGGAAGTGAACCAGCATCACCTGCCCTGGAATGAGTGAAGGAGGATTCTAGGAGCCGAGAAAGCCCAGCATCCAACCCAAGAAATCTAGACATCTAGGACAATTATAGAGAACATTTTGACTTATCTGCAGGAAGTGGATAATTTGCCAAGGGTGTGGAATCTGGTCTCTATGCTGTAAAGCAAGGAACTCAAGTATCTTTTCTTTTCTTTGTTGAATTGTGTGTGTTTCATTTATTTCAGTGTATATAGCCTACACCTTGTTGAACTCTGTGCAATAAGTATTGTGATAATTGATGTAACATATTAGACATGATGGCATTAGAAGTTAAACTATCCTGGAAGGGGTGATAAATCAATTTTAATGCAGAATGGTACTCCACTGAAGTT
>JBCAUG010100955.1:0-21780 GCA_038406175.1 Haplosyllis leylae | reverse complement strand
TTTCATATTGAAATAGATATTTTGTAATGTACCCACACAAATGTACATTAAAAAATTTGAAGAAAAAGTACCAGGAATAGTGGAAGAATGCATATTTGTTATATAGTTTAAAATGCAAGAGCTTCCAGGGCCCTAAGGTGGGCCCTGGACCCCCACCAATATGCATTTGCTTCACTCACCCGACTCGCTGCGCGACATCGGCAAAATCTCAGAAGAAATTTCTGGGGCCCCCCCTTGACCAAATCCTGGATCCGCTACTGAATAATGTATCAAAAGGGTATTAAGTTGTTGCAAGTGGTAACTGAATCTGCCAATTTTTGATTTCAATGAATTGTAAAGTATCAAAAGGGGTATTGAGGTTGAATTTCAATGAATTGTAATGTACCAAAAGGGGTATTGGGATGTTCCTAAACATGAGCCACCATGCTATAGGTGATATTGAAAGTGGTGCCGGACCTTTTCTGTAACCTAAATTCCAAATTTTCCATATTTATCTGTGAAATGGAATTCAGTAACACAAGGTAGTCCTGACCATGAAATAGTCACCAAACTGATTACAAAACTGTAACACTAGATATAAGGGGTGTGGAGGGGTTAGAGTCTTTGGTGTGTGTGGTTTTTGGGGATATCAGGGTGAATTTCAAGGGAGTGTCAGGGGTATTTTTTTAGTTCAATAAATTGTAATGCTCCAAAAGGGGTATAAGAGGGTTGCATCTGTTTACTATATATCTGCCAAATTTCAATTTTGACAGCTGAAATAACTTTCAACTGGTACTGTTCCCAAAACTATATCCCCCGGTTACGCTAATACTAGTATTAATATCATTATCAAAATCAAAACTTTTGGTAAATCTAGAAAAGACAAATGCCAAAGAACATTATCTAAAGAAAATCATGTCCATACTGAAAATAGCTTTCAATTTGTTACTCACATCCTGCAACATTTGAAGTTCTGCCTCCAAACCTTGTTCCGACTTTTCGTACATTTCATTGTAAATTCAAATATGTAACCTTCAAAAGAGCATCTTTCGAAATGCTACACAAATTTATCAGTTCTCTTTGTCATCTGGATGGAGTCACGGTTTCTCTTATCAGCCTTGGTGAACTTTGATCTCTAGCGGTTTATTATAAGAGCTATAGACTATGCTATTAAACATATAATAACAATATGTTTCCCTCCTGAATTTTTTCACTTCAATAAAGGTAATTATTTTGCTGTTTTCTATAAAATCAATTTACGTGTTAGTTAAATGACGAAACTGAGTGGATTATTAGTTTGCAAGCATTTGAGACCGAAGGTCGAGAATGCTTTAAAACTAATAGTCCACAATAGTAGAGTCTGTTTAACTAATTTAAAGCACGCCGAGAATGGGTTTATCTCAGATAATCACACCTTTTTATGTTTATGAATGGAACTTTGCCTTAAAGTGCTTTAAATGGACTGAAAGGACTCTTCAGATGTACTTGGGAGTACAACACTTGCTGACCTCTTGGAGGGCAGCATTGCAAGCTTATCCATAAACTCACTTTATGATGTTTAAAATTTTCTTAGTTTTCGTTGTGAACAGTTTTCCATGGCCAAGCAGAGATAATTTAGTACGGTCATTTGTTTTCAGCTATTGAAAAAAAGTTTGGATGGTAAGAGGGGTTATTTCACGTAATTTGACAAAAGTTAATCCAACTTGAAAGAAAAAGCCTCTAACGATTAAGAAGAGAAAATCAAGCATTCAATTATGATTTTCAGACGAGGTCGATTGAAATTATCTTTCGGCTATTGCGTTTAAATGCGAAACATTTGAAATTCGGTTATGTAAGATCACACAGAGTAATCCTGTTGTGTTTGACTAGGCTACATTTTCAGCAACGATAAAAAGAGAATTGCGTTGTCGTAAAACCAGAATTTTATACGTCTTAAGGGAACGAGATAAGTCCCGAGCCAAGAAGAGCTGAGGATCAACTATCATATTTACTACATCAGGATAAAGCAATCTTCTTTTTCCGTTTGAGAGAACGTCAAAAAGTCCCAACCTTGATGTAAATGTCTCTACTAGGTATTGCGTTTTTTTCTGTTGAACTTTCTGTGCTTTGGCTGTTTTGTTAGACCTTTGCAGTTTCTCATCTTTTTCCAATATTTCGGTTCTAGTTTTTTATAGTAAATGTTCCATTCCCAACTTCTACATTTAGTAACAGTTAAACTTTTGAAACTAAGTATTTCACCAAATTGATTTTTGTATTTCATAAGAAGTTATTCAGCAGGATTAAAATACAAAGGTAAACTCCATGCTTTTTTACAGTTACCATTAGTACGGTTACATTTTTCGCAGACAAAATCAATTGCGCTTCTAAATTTATCTTACGCAGAAACGAAAAAAAAGTTTTTCGCCTAACGTTTTTACATTGTGAAACATGAGCAGCGGAATTTTCCTTAAAAATTCCACATTTAGCCAGAACCTGAACTCAAAATTCAATTTTCTTTCTTTTTCAATGAATACGAGCTTGCTATTATTGATTCGTTTTCGTAACCTTGCCTCCTTCGGTAGTAGACTCTACTGTGACTTTTTTGTCTATTTTCAAAAGCTAATCATTTTCCTGCCCCCTGGAGGAACATTTCCAGAATTTGGTGGAATAAGTCAAATACACAGACAAAAAAACTGTCTTTTCATCCCTAAAAAAGGACTGTCAACAGACCCGTTCCCGATACGTCAAAAATTAAAACAAGGTTTATAGGTTAATTAAACTTTAGAAAAGGGAGATGCTGTCTTTTCTCCTTGTTGTATTGAATTTGCTAAAATTAACTGCTGGCTCCAGGGAGAAGGCATTTTAATGGACGTTTCTACATCTTGATTCAAATGTCATTCCTGCAAATTTACGTAATACCATTCCTTTTTAGTCTCAACAATGAACAAATTGACATTGTCCTCGTGAAGGAGTGCACACAATATGTGCAAGAAATATATTTCAAATGTTACCTGTTTGGAGACAGCTAGAACTGAAAATGTCATTTCCCTGTGAAACTGGGTCAGCCCAATTTTTATGTTTGTTAGACAGACTCCCTCCTTTGTCGAGTTTCTGGATCCGCTATTGGGAAATAACCTAGTTCAGAAAATTGTTCCATCGCGAAAGGTCAAAGCTACCTGTACTAGGTCCTACGGAGTGCTCGGTCACTTTGAAACATGCACTCGACTAGGGGACGGTAAATAATGTCCTTTAATAATAATCCTCAAGGCCACGGCTGTGACAATTGGATTGGACTCCCTATCAGATTTACCGCTATCAGACTCCTACTCAATTGACCTGGTTCACAATAGATCTACACGCTTTTTTCAGGCCAATACCTTTTGTTTATCGCTTGATATGAGTCTGATTCCTCTCGAAGTTCTTCCATATTTTAGATGTTTTGTGTGTGTGTGTGCCTTTGGAAACAGCACAAGAATTTTTATCTGCAAATCTTTTAACATCTATTTTAAAATTAAGTTTTGTCATCTTTTGTTGTTTAAGTTCTAAACTTAATTAAATGAAGAATAGAAAGAAATGATTTGGCTTTCAAATTCCAAGGGTGACTTCAGAAGTCCAAAATATGGGTATCACTGGTTCAACAAAAATAGTTGCGAATTGGTCCCACACAAGGAACTGCGACCGTTGATGTCACGCACTTTACAACAATACAGTAAAGCCGTATCGTGAGTAAATCATCAAAATACTGAAATCAAAAGGTTCAATCCTAGCCCTTATCCTAGTGCACCTTTCGCTTCGTTCTCTATTGTTGAATCTACAGTTTCCTCTTTGTCTCCTCAGAGACCTGAAACCTCGACTAAGGAATGGTGTTGACTACTAATTTGGCAACGATGCTTCGTACAAAAAGAGCAAAAAAAAAGAATTACTTCCAACAAAAAATCTTTTTTTGACAGTCGAGGAGATGCGACTCTCTGGCTAAAGCAGTTAATGGCATCTCTAAATGCCTAGAGTCAATTTCCAACTAAAGGCCCGTTCACACGGTGCGAGAGCGACAGTGAATGCGATTACACTGCTCTTTTTTGAGGTGGCCACATGGTGCAACAGTGACAATGAATTCATCTCACAATGGGTTGTACAAATATTAATCAGATATTTAAAACACATCAAACAAATTTGTTGAACTCACAGTCGCATTGTTTACATTTGACCGACAATGAATACGATAAAAATGACGTTGCATCATTGACCCAATTGATGGCATGTAAATAACATCTTGACAACATTCCTGTGTAAACAAATTCTAACCAATGACTGAAGGTTAAAGTAGGCTTAATTTTCATAAAACTGCCAAGGTGTTAAGGGATGTAAGGATGTTGAGGCCCACCTGACTGAACCAATATGGTGACTCTAACGAGCCACCAATAATGATGCTTAAAAGTTACTGTTATTTAACGGTTCTTATTTCATGTTTCATTTGTGTGCTTTATTTCTGTGCCACATTCAATTTCGCTTTCGTCACTGTAACTGAAGCCTAAAACATGTCATATGCATCTGGACGTCAGTTCTCTGACAATAGCCGGGGTAACGCCAGTACAAGTAAACGCTTTGAGTGAAACGACATGACAGAAGCGACAAAAGTGACGATATAACGTAATGTTTCTTCAGCTGTATGCGCCACTACAAGTCCAGGTCAGTGAGGACAGTTGCTGGGGATTAATATATCTTAACACTTGCAAGAAATAGTATCTAAAATGTTGTCCAAAACCGGACACCGGCAGTGGTGAATATTCGGAAAATTCGCTAAGTTGTAGGACTGCTCATCCCACTCCTGGTTTGGCCCTCTCTCATGTGGGAAATCCTAGATCCATCACTGGTAATACTATTCACCTTACTTTCTTTCAAAAACATTTTGGATGCCAAAAATCCTTTTTATGGGGCCCCTGATGCCCCTGGTTCGGACTTCTGGAGACGTCTACCCTGGGTTTCAAAGCCAGGGTGGATCCATCGCTTACGTGCTTAGTCGCCAACGTTTAAATATTCACGTTACTTTGTAAACTACAGATAACAATGGGTACCTTGGACTTTAATCATGAATTATGAAAGTGATGGTCACTTGAGGTCATTGACAAGTTTGGCCCCTACACCATGAATTTCAGCAGGCGACAAAGTGGCAAGAGGCAAAAGAGGGAACTGACGAAAAAAGGCATACGAAAACCACAAGCTCACCCTTGAGAGCCATCAACACTTTGTCACGCTTCCAGGGCGTAAATACTACACGATGACGTTTGTAGGTTAACACAACGCAGTCATCAGTTCTCATGGAGTAATATTCGCATGATAAACAACCAATATCCTCAGCTTCAAAGCTGTCTCCTCCTCCAATGCAATTTTCCTTCAAGTAGAATTGCCTCGTAAACATATCAGGCTCTTTACAGAAGCATGCTAACCATTAGTCATGTAATCTCCATACATCTCACACGGGTGAAATATCACTCTTATCAACCCATTATCGTCCAATTACTATGTGAAGAGTTATACTTTGCTCAATTGGTCAATTTTCCTAACAAACATAAGATCCTTTGATCTGAGAATGAATCAGTCCATTTACCTCTCAAGGTTAAAACTTCAATTTCATATTGAAAAAGAATAATGTCAGAAAAAAGGGGTCATGCAAACATCATAGAAGTAAAGAATACAAAAAGGTACGAAGTTCTTGTAAATTAAATGTTAAAACTGTAATATTTACCACTTCTTCTCCATCCATCAGTTTATCTCTCTGAGACTGACGTAACTTTGCCACTCTGTTGACTGCAGTGAGGAACTTTTTCCCAGAAGGAGCCCCTTTCACTATTCCTACACCTTGACTGACTCCTTCAGGCTCTTTGGCCTCGGCACCAGCCTGAGCCTGTTCTTCACCAGGCTTTTCTTCCTCACCGGAAGTAGGTTCCTTAGGTTCTTCTTTAGCTTCCGGTTCATCTTTGGTACTTGCGTGTATATCCTCTGAACTGATACTGTCCACAATGAAACCTCGTATACCCGTAACTACCCCTGTGATGGTCTCCTTCAGTGAATGTTGTTTCATGAGAGATGGTTTGGCAGCGTCTTGTGGTTTGAGTAAAGACGCTGATGTTTCTGGTTTTTCCTCCTGTTGTTCCCGCTGTTGTTTTTCTTTTTCCTCTTGTTCTAACCTTTCCTTTTCCTGTTTTTCCTTTTCCTCCCTTTCGCGTTCTATTTTCTCTAGCTCTTCAAGTCTACTAGATATCACAGATATGCTTTCGTGTGTGGATGAGTTGTCTCTCCATAAGTCTGACGGGGTTTCAAGTGACAGAGACCGACTGGGGACGAAGTCCCTTGGAGAAATCCCCCTGGGACTGTAGAAATCTGAGAAGTCCCTTGAACGAGGACTCGCGAGATCAGCAGGGTAGTCACGTGGAAAGTCACGTGGTGATAGAGGACTGTGGGAACTGGAGTAGGTTCCAGTTCCCGTTGACATCATTTCAAAGTTCGACGGAACGCTCTCTGTGTGCGTAAAATTGGACGCAGATATGACGCTATCAGAACCAGACGCTTTTCTTCGGTCACAGTGGTCTTTGCTCACGTTGTTGAATGTTTGGCTGTTGTTGTGATTTCGTTCAAGTTTAGGAGATCTTGGTTGTTGTTGTTGCTTTTGAGCGGAGAGATCATTGTGTCTGGATGGTTTTGGAGAAGGTTTAGAAGACACCATAGGATCTCCGTGCTTGCTTCTAGATGCCTTAACACTCTCTCTTGCTGAGGACAAGAGTTGGAACTCTTCTTGAGAGAGGTTGAAATAAGCATCAATATCATCATCCTCTTCCTCCTCTTCTTCCTCGTCATCTAGATTCTCTTCTGGTTCTTCCTCACTTTGAGGAGTTTCCACAGGATAATCTTTGTTGCCATAACTACCACTGCGTAGTGACGTATCACTTTCCGCACTGCTTTGATAATCGTCATAGTTGGCGTGGTAGTCCTCATCGGGACTGTAGTACTGGTCATCATCATCATGACCATGGTCATTGTGACTTCCATAGTCACTATTGGTTCCTTCAGCACCTCTATAATTAGCATATGCACCAAGTTCCCAATTAACGCTCTCGCCATTTTCTAAACGTTTGTCCTCTTTGTTAGAACCGGAATCGGACTCATCACTGAGTATAGCAGTTTCTTTGGCTCCGGCGAGGCTGTCGTCATCCTCCTCCTTGCCGCTCTCGTGGATAACGGGGAGGTTTGAGCCGGAGCCCCGCCTGTATGCGACGAGCTCTTCGCTCTCTACCAACACCGTCTGACCCGTCGTCGGGTCGTAGCAGATCTGCACAGGCTCCATCACGGACGGGTACGGTTGCGAAGACTCCCCGTACACCGTGTCGTAGTCGTACTGGTGGTACCCAGCCGCATAGGCTTCGTTGTAGTGCGCATCCAGTTCGCGAAGGGGCTGATAAGGGGCGCTACCGGCGTAGTTCCCCACTACTTGTACTTCTATTTTGGGTATTACGGGTACTAATCTACGTAGTTGATCATCTCTGAGATCATCGTCATCATCATTGTACATGGCTTCCTCGTCTTCTCCAAATCCCGAGGAGTCCTCCCCAGGGTAACCATGATGTCCTAAAGTGGGTCTCAAACTAGATCCCGTCCCAGATGCAGATCCATTATTTGCTCCATTTGTAGCAGCAGTACCGTCGCCGCGATGATGAGGTCTGCCACTGCGTAGTCCACCTGCGTAGCCTGGTATCAGAAATGTGGGAACCATACCTTCACACACCGAATGGGTATTTCCCATTGTAGTCACACCCACACATCCGAGAGTGTTCCGTCTCCCACCATGAGTGTGAGATCAGGGACCGTCACATCCACCACCAGAGGGGGTTACCTCTCCTCATGTGGACTTCCTTCCTATCTTATCCAGTAAATCCATAACATATAATGTATGAGTGATTTATTCCTTTCTTTATCACACAACAAACTTTTGATTTGTCATATCACAATTACATCCATGTCTCAGTAACTAGTTGTTGTCTGTGTAGTGAGATGTCCCAATGCCAATGTATTTATTGTTTCTCACATTAGAATGAAGCTGCTGTAGATTACAACAGCTTCTTAGTCTTGTCGTTTTAGTGATGAACGCCTCAGGTACAGGTATGTGATATACGTTATTATTACCTGCAATTGTTTCCACCTCTGCTTGAGATAATACACAGCTATGTATCCATCTTCATCATATTATGTAGATAAAGATCTTAACTGGATTATTGTATTGACGATAAAGATAATCCATATACCCGCACACAAAGTTCGGTTAAAGCGTAATTTCTACTGCATTGATTTATCGGCGTCAGGATTTATCCATTTGTTAGATTACTGGTTTTGTTTCCATTGAATGTGAATGATCCGAAATCCATGTACTTTCTGTGTCTTATGTCTTAAGTGTTTTGTTTCTTTTCGCATGCCGTGCTGTTATTCGTTAATATTGTGGATTCTGATTAAAATATTCATTGACATTCACACAACGTACCCAGCAATGCTTTTTTATGGACACATTTATTACCAGGAAGAGGGATGTACAGTTGCGTAAAGATGAAATGACCTCTCATGTAATATACCACACGCCCCTTACAAAGAAATATAATAAAGCCTCCGGTGTACGGTCACTTTATTGGGAAGTCACATCGTTCTTAAAGTACACTGGGTCCCACTTACAACGAGCAAATAGATGCAAAGGAAACATTGCTGTCAATGATTTTGATGCACAGAAATCTACTCACTGTCGGTGGGTGCTGGTAGTAACCGAACTCATTGTAAGCAGGACCCAGTGTATGATAATAAAATAACAAATACTGTCTCGGGTGTCAAGCTCCGGTAATGAGCAAACCATTTCCATACACCATACGACCGTGAACAGAAGATTCTATCATACTTCTTTTTGAAACGTTCCACTCATAAAACTCACAATTGCATACACGCGTCACATACATGTCCATCACGCCCGCACACCCCACGCATTACACTTACCCCTCAGCTGCCACAGTAACTTAAAGAAATGTTAGCTTCAGATATCGCCTGATTCCAACATACACAAAAGCAGAAAACCAGTTTCTAAAGTCTCGTATCGCATAATGTTGTCGAAAAATATTGATCATATAATAATTAGTTGGTCTATCATTCCAACTTCAATCAAAAAAACGATTAAACTCTTTCCAGGTGAACAACCTCGGTCTATTTCATCGCCACGCTTCAGGACCAAATATACTAATATACCTAATTGAAAGTAAACAAGAAAGTCCTCCTGTGTGAACGCAAGAGGCATACCGCCCACTGCGTAGCAAGTGCTCGCTCTGCTGTCCTGTCCCCGGGGGGGGGAGGGGGCGCTGGGTTACCACCCCCCAGTGTTGGACAGACAAACTGAAACTATTACCTTCCCCCATCCTTCGGATGATGGCGGTAAATAAGATATTCCGTACAACGCCATGACACGCAATGAGTCCCCGCCCACTCTGTAGACCACTGGCGGTCCATTTTACGGGTAAACGGGTAAGTGGATCAACCAGGTAAAACACACTTCCCCCTTTTCCTTAATTCGCCTTTATTTTCTGTGTCAATTGTTCTTGTCTGTCTGTGAAGACTAAGATGTTGATAGATCCTGCAGTGCCATTACCTTAAAGGAAAAGTTTTATCTGTTTTTAACTGATGTCTGAACTATCTTTTGTAAGTTTCATCAAAAATTCCTCTCTTATGTCACACAAATTCTAAGCTTTTTTGTTTTTTGAACACACATTCTAAACTTTAATGGAGGCAGTCGTTCGTGCGTACAGCGTTAATTAGTAGAACAAATCAATTTAAAAGCCTTCAACAGCTTCATTACAATTTACAACCATAAACGATTGCTCTCCATAGCGATTCCTTTACGGTAGACCGAAGATTGCCCTTTATCCTATTTGTCAATAATATTCCCAAGAATACCAAGGTACCATTCACATATAGCGATATAATAGGCCTAATGCGATATAGTCAAGCGAATTACAGCAAAGGCAAGAAACAGTGACGTCACGAGGAAACATCAGACACAAAAATGCTACGACATCCAGTCCCAAATCTCTAATACTCCTCCACCAATTCGACTCAACTATCCAGTAATACTTCCAATGGAACTAATTGTATGGCGCGTACGTAGCCATATCGCTCGACATAGCATTCGCTTTCGACATCGCATTTGTATCTGACAGTGTGAACAGGCCCGAAAGTGTGGTTCAAGTGATCGGAGCTGATACCTGTGCGGGTAGGTCCCTATTAATCAGACAATGTTTCCCTGCGCAAGGAAACACGGTTAATAATTAATCACCTATCTAATTGTTGTTTCCCTAACCGCAAAGCTGGCATCATCAGCGCCTTTTTTTGATGTCTGTAACACGGCTGTGCGCAACATATTGTTGTGGTTTTTGGTAAATTGAGAGTCTCTTAATTCATTGGATCCTGGGTTTTTGGCCTCATTTTCAAAGATTTATTTTTGGACTCGTGCTACACCTTTTTATGACAAGTGGCAAAAACAACGCTTATTTCAGATGACAAAAACGGACATGAAGCAAAAGGGGGATTGATGACTACTTGTTTCGTCATAACCATAGATATTGTGAGAAAAACAAGCGAACTACATTCTCTTCACATCCCTTTTCCCGCCACTAAAATATCGGAATGGCTGTTTCCTACTTTTTTTTCTTCAGACAGAATCTATTTTCTATCGTAAACAATCACATCAGACTACGGTCTACTTAGACATATTAGAATGGTTTCCGTGTTGATTGTTATCCTGTCGTAAGTCGAAACGAATGTCGTGATTTCTTTCAGGTTTTTCAGATATAATGTGAATTCCAAGTAATTGGAATGGTTGTTATCAAATTACAAAGATAGTTTAGCTTAATATTTTGGCTTAATTGACAACCTGATTATGTTACAATGACATGGAGTTTTTGAAGCCATGGAAAACTTGATAAAAATATTACACATTTGTAAAGCAGAGTAATTTGTGCAAATAATAAAACCTTATCCTTTATTTAGTCAATGGATATTTTTGGATATCATTCAGGATTATTATGGATAGCTTCGGGGGAGAACCAATCTATTTTTTGGCTTGGAAAAGAACTGTTTTACCTCTGGGGTCAAGCCACTGGAGGTGAACAGTTTAACACACGTCACCCACTCACAAAGTACTACGTTTAAACCTGTCTGGTTTTGATGATTTATCTCTACACATTCATTATGCATAGAATTAATTGCAGAGGCATTCATTACCCAGAGATCCAATGGGACATTCTGGAATAAGGGCACGCGTACACAGGTGCAATACAATTGCCCAGAAACCTTCTTACGTCATAATACATAACCAAATGCGCAACACGTGCATTAACATTTGTCCCTTTGACACAATTGTCCATTTGGATTATTACTTGACCCACTTATATAACCAAATGCGCAACATGTGCATTATTTATCCCTTTGGCACAATTGCCCATTTAGATTATTGCTTGACCTACATTCTTCTATTTGGATTATTACACTATTTATTATACAGATTAAGATTCACCATAATCGATCAGAATAAATTTGTGAACTTTGTAAAGGCAAACTCTTGGTCAATGCTGTGGTAAAATACCTTTTCGATTTTAGATTTGAGCATCAAAAATGGTAGATTTTTCTCTTGTAAAATGTTTGTGTTGAGTTAAAAAGACAATGTAGAAATGCCTCTTGACATTATAAAGAGTTGATTTCATTTTGAAAAATTCTTGCAAAGAATTAATATTATTGTACCAATTTCTTACTAATATTAACTAATATCCTCATATTTGTGTCGTTCGTTGCGTGTAAAGTAATCCGTAATCGTCAATAAACAGACGGATCGCTAAACCGTTAGAGCAGTCGGGTCGGAGATACAGTAATGATTAACGTAAACGTACATGTCATGATAAACGTATTGATCGGGACTTGTCGCGTGGTCAATACCTTTAACATTGTATTTCCCTTAAGGTATGTTTACACTGAGCACAACCGAAAACGATCACAATTTAATGGACGTTACATTTTCTCAAGTGTTTCCCAAATGATGTGAACAGGGCTAGTGGCGGATCAGGGATTTTCCGGAGGAGAGGACGCCAACCTTAAAGTCAAGCAATTTCTTGCCTAATTTTCCCAAAAAATACATGCCATTGGGGAAGTGGCATGTGTCCATATTGCCCCTTGGATCCGTCAATGAGCGCACTTCGAGCCTTCCCTGAATATGGTCTTCTTTGGCCAACTGGTGCAATATGCTCAATATGACAAAACCTCCAGTGTATATCAACAGATGAAACTGGTGATTTTCTGAGGCAGAGCCACCATAGACAGTTCTGCTGTTTAGTTGGCAGAGCAGCAGTATTAGAGGCCCAGATTTCAATAATCACACACATTTTCGTGGTGGCAAATGCTGTTGACAAATTTGACAAAAGAGACCTTGTTTCTTGAATTCTTTGCACCGATTTTAGAGCCGCTACTGATACGTTTCTCGTTCGCTTCAGTTCGCCTGCTGTGAACTGACCTTTACCTTTGAGATTGATCTGTGGACATTTAGCAATAGCCATAGTAAATCGCATGATCATCAGTGTTTTCCTTGACGCATTGTAGTTGACTAATTGATATGTCCATATTGATTCCTGTATATTCATGTCAACTTGCTTTATTTCACTACATCGAATATATAGCAGCTGATTAATCTGAGCAAATACAAAAATGTACCATGGAAGTTTTTTTTCAAAAAATGAAATTCTTTCTTCATACAAACATGAAGAAATTATTATTTTCAAAAATTTCAAATGATATAAATATCCATTAACATATCACATTTACAAATGACCAGTCTTGAACTTTGAAACGTGAAAGTCAAATGTTATGTGTTTTGTAAACAATGAAGAGCATTTGTGTACTTGAAGTTTCCCCCAAAATACTTTTCTATTTTACGATCGTCAACTTTGTAAACTTTATTTTTGATTTGGTTTGTTTCTCACAATTTAATTACCATGTTCACCCATACTTAGCACGGGTAGTAGCTAGTTCTCTTACATATTATGGACATATATTCCATTCTTTGCACATACTCCATTGATCCAAGTTCGAAGAGCGAGGACTGGTCAACACTGAATATTACGTGTTCCAGATCTGTTGATTAATAATCAATGTCTATTTGCTTCCTCAACCAACTACCTAAATATTATGGATTTCTGCCCCTAGAGTAAATCTTTGGTATTGTACCAGTGTTGTGGAACAAAATATGCTTTATTTGAGAGAGATTTTATTGAGACAATAAAGCCTTATTCATAGTGTTGATATAATCAATGGAACCAATAAACCATACGTGTACAATATGCAGAATTTTACACCCTTTAATTTGCCAGCCAAGTGGGATAATTCCCCATGCAGAAATTGACCATTCAATGGTGTATAATTTATCCCGCGAATGAGCAGCATGGATTGTTAAATTGACCAATAACTCTGTAGTACTATGCAGATTGATCCCTGATTCTGACGGGAATGAGGCATTATTTCTCTCAAGGCCACATCAGAATGGCACCTTCCGTATGAATACGGAGATCAAGAAGCCATATGAATGGAGAGATCAGGGAGCCAAGTGTGCCTATTATACGAAGCCTTTTACACTATGGACTTTAGGCGGACTGCAAAGAGCAGACGTCTAAGGCCCCACGTACATACATCGACATGTAGTGTAGCCGGTAGCACAGGCATTCAAACAGCTATTACTTCAGACCCATTCAGGTTTTTCGTGGCAATGGTAAAAGTTTATTACTATCGCCATGGGTGATTTCCCTGAGGTAAGTCTTTAAATTCGACTCTATGATAATTCAATGTACTTTGAATTCCTATGCATTCAGTGATATTTTTAATCCCGCGCTGTTATCCCCTTGGTGCTTGCTAATGTAAAATGTAAGCACACCATTTCTAAAAAGTACCATTATGGTAGATACATCCTTCCATTTCCCTATCATACAAAAATTACCAACCACAATGATATACTCCTACCCCATTTAACCCGTATAAACTAAAATACAGTATTTTGCTCTATCTTTGCCGTAAGGTCCATTGGTCTACACTACAAATCAATTATACCCCCTAAATTCGTTTTCGCGCATAACATGTTATCATCAGACTCTCCGAAAATTGCCTGAAATGGCTCTCGGACGTAAATGAAGACACATGTCTGCAAAAACCCCATCTTCAACTATAATTTACTATCATTCCATCCCAGCCACCATTCGAAGAAGTAATCAACCTACAATTGTGAAGGGAGATAAACTGTACAATGTAACCAGACGTATATCCAGGGCAATTCGGTATTCATCTTGTTCCTAAAATCAGCACAATAAGACTGGACATTAAACATGCTATCTGCGCTCAGTGCATTGGGAATCATCGTTTACAGTACAAGAGGGACACCCCAAGTAGATATAAGCAGTTATTTGGTATCTACGCCTCACGCATGGACCTATCATCGTAAATTTGGTTCCATTCTAGACATAAAAGAGAGAGACACATAAAAACTGTCCTGTCTTTTCAGCTTTTTGGAGTACGAGTTATATTTTACAATATATCCAGAAAGATTTGCAAGGGAAGGGATCCACCATAGCTTTGCAATATCTCATTTATTTCTGAAAGAGCTAGAGGCGGTTGCAAACTACCAAAACTGTATGTTATATCTTCCATGTCTGTACATTGAAGTAGGTGTGACACTTAGATGTAATTCTTAGGATCATTAGCCACAGGTGAGAAGAAAGCAGTGATGCAAAGGGATTTCCCAACATGCACCTGCATAACTAGAGGCATTTAAATTTTGTATCTACTGAAGAGATGTTCACCATGATGATTCCATGGATTCATTTCAACCAATCATTCACTGCAATGACATGTGTATCCTTTCGCCATTAGGATTTCTCTGACACTGCTTTTGACCTCAAGTCTTGACATATACCTGCAGGCAAAATGTTAACATTCTCTCACTTTCTCTGCACTAATGTACAGTGACCAGTTGACATTGAATATTGACGACTTATTTGCTGCACAAATAAACTCAGGTGTGTTTCAACCTATAAAGTAATACTAATTTCTAGTTCTTTGTAAATGCAGTATTTAAGGAATTCCCCAAAAAGAAGCATTATAAGTACCAGATAATTAAGATGGCAATGTTTTCGTCAGATGGTTTCGGTTCAAACTGAAAGTGTGAAAGACATTGTTTTCAGCACCGAATTGAAAGTACTAAGTACATATCAATTAGTTTCCTTTTATTAGGAGACAGAGAGTCTCTGGACCTAAACCTACTGTGTGGATGACGTTATTTCTCGCAGTGTCCGCTTTTAACTGTCGGATGTTCCACACGTGTTTCTCTGTGGTCCCTTTCAGAACTATATGCGGCTTTTTCCCATGGTGTATTCTTGAACACATCAAACACAGGTTGTGTTTGCTCTTTCTAGGCAGTGCACATCGCTGCTGTATCGATGGAATTAAGCTATGTACACATATGTGTGCCAGAATATTATACATTTATCTCTGCGTCTCTTTCTGCCACCAGTGCTGTTTATAAAATCAAAGCAATAATTCATTGTTGACAAGTCCCTTTCTTGATCTCCACAATATTACTCAGCTCCATTTCATTGGTTTGATTGATAGTAGCTTTTCTCAGGTGCGATGAATATTTTAAAGGGCATTACACGTTTGTACATTTAGCATTTAATTGGCTTTCTATTGATTATCCTATCATTGTGTATAACTATCCTACTACTTTATTGTGTCTATGAAATATTCAGCAACTCAAAAATAATCAAGACGAACCAATTGTGCCTTATTATTATACCAGATCTTTTCGAAACGTCCAGCACTTTTGAATTCATCGATTAGTCACATATTTTGTGACTGAGATCCAGTGCGTAAGTTTATTTCACCCTTTTGAAAAAAAATTGTGTTTGCGCTTTTGCCACAGTTTTTTTAACCTTTTTTCCAATGCATAGATCGTACTATACTGGAGAACATTACTTGTATTCTTACAGTAAGAACACGTGAAATTCATCAAGTTCAAACGTTTTCAACCTTCTTAAATAAGCGTTAAGCAGTCTGATTTCTGGAGCTTGTCTTTTTGTACTTTACCTTTAATACTCTTTCTAGATTAAATCCCCACCGCAAAATCAGCATTTATCTTTTTGCCGTGAACAAGTTGATGTTTCAATTAGATAGATACAATGTGAGAGACATTGCAGTGTTATTCACCTCTCAGACCTCTCGTGATTTCCAGGTTAATTCTCATGTCAAATAGGAAATACCTCTACAGAATGAGGTAAGACGTACACTGTAAGCAGGAAATACCTCTACAGAATGAGGTGAGACGTTCTACGAGGTCTCTAACGGAAATTCTTCTCAACGGAATTCCTAATCGTAGTGCGGAAGACGTTAACACAGGATGAAAGCTGGTTTTATTTCAGATAAAAAGCCAGATTCTGGGGCAGATTCAGCATGCCAACAATGTTAGGAACAAATCAAATATTTTTATTTGATGATATGGAATTTTTTTCACAACAAAGAAATTCAGCATAGTTGCGAATTTTAAAATTAGGGCAATCCGATCGCAGGATTAAAAGCAGACACAGTTCTGTAAAAAGACTTAATGTATCTATTTAAGGTGTTCTCACAAAATAGCGCAGCTGTCGTCTGGATCGATTATATTTTGCTTCGTCATAGAATTTTTTGAAGGTCTACGATGCATAGAATTAAATAAAACTAAAATAAAACCAATTTGCGTTGTCACCCCCAAAAATTCTTCCACTACGTTTACATAAGGAATCTTAAACTTGTCGTTTAGACATACTTTATTTAGTAAACATCCCCTAAATACGACAGCAGTCTGTGCCAATATAATCTGGCCGATCTTCTGGTCTGTGTTTGAACCAGTTTACAAGTATTGACTGCGTGGTTTCCCTACTTCACCTATATCCAGACCCAACGAGAATTTACTGCTGTGTGATTCCCCTCTGAGCTTTATAATCCCGTCTTTAACTTGCTTATATTGGTACACTGTCAAACAGTCCAAGTTTCACACGTACATGGTTTTACAGAAATCTTCTAGTCCATATAATCCAGGGGAAAATGCACAGGACAGGACAGCCTTTTTTCCTCAGATCACTAGTCTACCAAATGAGTATTTTTATATTTTGTATGCAGTTATTCAGATAATTTTCAGCCTCATTATTTGTAACAAGACGAATATTTTGACTGTATTATTTTACTATGCATCATTCTAAATGTGTGAGTTCACATGACAGAAAAAAGTGGAATCGAAGACGACCTCGCTTGGAAAAATTTACCCATTCCAATTTTCAAGTGAAATCCACTTCTACTTGGTCTCAAGGGGGGAAGAAAATATATTTGTATTCTTTTTAAGCGACGTCGATTGTACTTTCACTTTCGCTCGGTGTAAAAGCAGCTTAAGATAGATACGCGAGTTAGTGTCCATCTCAAGCAATAAACCTCTTTCAGTCAAGTCAGCAATTGACCACATCTACATTTACATCTGTATTCGTTAGCTTTGAATGGGTCTATCAATGAATGTGGACGCTGGGCGTGTGGGTGTCCAGGGGAAGGAGAGATCCTCCACACTTAGCGCTAATCAAGCACTCAGATTTGTGCTGTGCGGGCCCACTCTCTGGCCCGATACCTATTTGTTACTATCAGCAGGCAACTAGATGAATGCCTTGTGTCCCGCGGGGGAGGGGTCGGACAGACCGTTCACTCGTAACTGGTAAAGCACACTTTGATCTGCACACCACCGAGATAGCACTACTTTAGTCTCACCCGGACTGTGCTTTCATTAATTTAAGGCCAGAGAGACTTTCTAACCTTAGTACTTTCACTTTCAACGAATTTGAAAAAAGCGAATGGTACAGGAATTATATTTTACATTCAGTTAAAGATCCCTTTTCTTGCATATTCTAAGCCAAATATTTATGAGTTACTTTAAATTTGGACTTAAAATGATTTATGCCGTATCATACAATCTGCTCCAAATCTAATTCTGTGTCATGTTAAATGAAGAGAATTTAAGGGCCCGTTTACACCTAGCGTTTGCGACACCGCTGCGAGATCACTCCCAAATCAAACATATGAATTCTGTCCTGTACTGTTACACCAAGCGTCAGCAACTGTCGCTTGGAAAACGCTTTGCAACCCATTCTGAGCGATGTCGCAGTGACGTCGCAGACACATCGCTGTCGCTAGATGTAAATGGACTCATACGCGACACGTAAAAATCATCCAGAAAACGGATGGAAATCAAAGCTGTTCAAATCACACATGTGGCTTTGTTCAAGACTGCACTGGTATGGAATAAAAGGCAGATTAATGGAACGTAGATTATCATGTCAAAAATAATTATTTTGGTGCCAATAGAATTAATGGATTTCATTAAGGTCTCATTGTCTTCATCTGTCATAATATATCTGTTTCTATCATGACTGTATTCACAGGTCTCAAGGAATGCATTGACAGTACATTTGGAACAACACAATAGCTGCATTGACCAGCACTGTACGTTTCTTCTACAGAGTATAAAACACGCGATGAGATGGAGGAAATGACCCCAGTCCAATGCATTCACTTTCATGACACCAAATGACCTAGTCTGTAATTCTGATGAAATTAAATCCTGATATTCTACAGACTACAGAACACAAAACAAGGAAGAGGAAATTAGCCCAGTCTATAGCTTTTACTTTGGTGACATCAAATGACCTGGTCAGAAACTCTAATAAAATTAAGTTAGTGTAGATATCTTGGGTTATTGACCCAGCACTGTCACACATACAGTATCTTGCTGCCTCAGTTAACAGAGTGATTGATATGGCTAAAGTCTGTATCTCTGATTAACATTTCTCATGTCCTACATTTTGGAAAGGCTCCATCACATGATACTGCTACGTATTTTTACAAATATAGGCTTGTATGCTTTTATCCTTGATCTGTAGAGCTGAAACATGTATTATAATATTTATAGTATTTTTATGATAGTTTAGTTGGCAGATATAGTAGCCATGATAACCTGTTATCAAAATGTAATCAGTGTTTTGTGTTGCTCTTACTCAATTTGTACTGCAGATAAGTTGATGTAATTACACCTGCAATGAATCTTTTTTGGTACTACTCCATCATCAGATATTCAGGTTAATGCATTTTCCTATTGTGTTAGTATCAAATTCCATTAATACAAATTCAATACAGTTTGGTATCCTGTGAACACATCAGGTAAGGACCCAGAGATAGTAAGCATGTCAGAGTGGTTACACTGGAAAGGCCAACAATTCTGCTACATCAACACAGAATGATATGTGTAAACAGTGGTACCAGGCAAGATGACACACACAGATAAATAAGATTGTGCACAACAATGATTATCTGTGACAGCCATATCATGATAGAGGCCGATTCATAATTTCTTCCGAGAATCTTCAGCTATCATCAGAATCAATGGCACACAAACCAATTCCTGAATCAATGTTTTCCGTTTACTTCAAGTTACAGAAGAAGGTTAAGTCATTTTCTCGCCAACGTTTGCAGAGTTTTCATAATGTGTTCAATCATCGGACTCTACTTTGCTGCTGTGTGTCCTACTGAAAGGTCAAACCAGGCATATTAGTTGCCAGTGTCTATATTTAGAAAAGGGTAAGTAGAAGAAATAAACTGCAAATGGACAGCTCAGTCAGGCTGCATGAGACACAAAAGCTAGGATAAGCCTAATGTAGGCATGGAGTTAGCAGGAAATAGACATTTTGTTGACCACAAGCCTTGTCTGGTCTATTGGTCTGTCTACATTTAATAGTCTGAAGATGTAAATGTCAGTTTTATCTAGATAGCTAAATGAACATGAGTATCAAAGACAGAACACAGGGGAAGAGAAACATGGGGCCATCTAGGTTTGATCTTAAAAAATTTAAATCCAGCATCCCCTTTAAAATAAATGATACCCTCTTAGTCTGGTAATAAACTATAAAAGGAGGCAGACTTATTTATGATGGATATCACATTTTCCATCAATGAAGAGGTTTAACTTGAATGAAGCCAATTTATATTTGTGATAAGATATATTGAGGTGAGACTGAATGTTATTCCCTACATATAAACCAGGCCATCAGAGACATGCCTATCAGACAGAGGTGATTCGACTGATTGTCAGGGTGGAAGATTGTTCATATCTTATATTTGAATTGAAATAACTCCCAACTTGCAGAAAGGAAATTGCTATAGCAAGGAAAAATGATTCGCTGCATGTAAGTTTGTACCCAGAGGACACTGAAAATGATTTCTTGTTCATTGCTACATCTGTACAAGCCTTTCGGAATTCTGTGAAAGATGGAAGGAAAGAATAAAGCCTTTGAAATGGAGTAATACGTTAATCTTTGGAATACTTTAAACAATTTTGTCGCCAACAGAGGCTCGGAACTGCCTTATTTAGCTTTGAGCATATATCCATTTGTAGTTGAACACTCAAGGCCACTTTGTGATGAATTTCGCTATTTTTAGCATGAACTCGTCTAATTAGACCTTAGGTAGTCACTGGTTTCAATTTACTTTAGAAAATAAAGGGTCTTTGAATGACCAAAGAAGAAACCAGAAAGAAATGGAAAGAGATGTGAAGAAGCAAAATTCAATTCTTAATTGGGAAATTTTTCTAAACTATTCATAGTGCTTTTTCATTGTGGAAAATCAAGACTTCCTTCCTTATAACCTTTCAGTATCTAAATTAAATGTCAATTATTGTGACAGTCAAATCCTGAAAGATTGAGAGTGTGTCACCTCCCATAGACTGCATGAACTGAATTGTAAATGAGTGCTGCAAAAGACCCACTGATTGCGCTCAACATTATTTTCAGATCCATTAAATTGGGTGACTACCCAGCTTATCCAAGCACAATACACAATCTTAACTCACAAAACTTAAAGTCATAGATAGGTTCCAGTTCAGGACTTGTCATGATCTACTGGAATAACCTAAGTCGAAGTCAAAAGGCCAAACTTACTGTAAATTGAAGTAAACTCACACAGTGGAAATGAGCCAGTTGACAGGTCATTCAGGTTAAAGAAAGGCGATAGCCCCAATAGGCACTGCACTATGTAGCCATCCATCTCATATGTAATAGGACTCATTTGAGCTTATGTCAGAATAAATTTCAGTACGTTGAAATTTATGTACACGAGTAGTTTGAAAGCTCTTGAATTTCTTACTTTGAAAATTTTTCAACAGATTTGTTTCAAATGCTAATTTCTTAGGCAAAGTAATCTCTGTGAAGTTATCCTTTTGCCAAAACAACCAGTGCTTGCAATCTTTGGAGATAATTTTATGAGGGATTTTCCTCATCTGCTAAGTTCCTCCAATTAATTTGCTCCTAAATGACAGCACCACTGCAATAACATACCAATTTAGAAGGGTAATACCTCATTACTAAAGAGACTTTTAAAGATTAAATGGTTGGCAAAACTGAAACAATGCAGAAAATACCTCAAACAAGTTTACATTACAAGGAAACATGTTTAGACTACATACATCTGAATAAAAGATGTAAATAATAAAGTACAAACATTTAATCTTGGTCTTAATTGATGAATGTACAAGTAATTAATACTGAATGTCACAGGCTGCACAGCCTGGAATCCTTTCGCAACCAGGAGATGCCTTTTTAAATGAGCCACAATTCATTGAGTTTCTTTCATATCACAGTTTATTGCCCATATGGTACA
>JBCAUG010100954.1:0-38182 GCA_038406175.1 Haplosyllis leylae | reverse complement strand
ATTAGTAAAAGGAATATTGCATTTGTCAAAATGGCCAGAATCTTTCATATTGAAATAGATATTTTGTAATGTACCCATAGAAATGTACATTAAAAAATTTGAAGAAAAAGTACCAGGAAAAGTGGAAGAATGCATATTTGACTGTTAAAAATGCAAGAGCTTCCAGGGCCCTAAGGTGGGCCCTGGACCCTGGCCAATACGCGCTCGCTTCGCTCGCCTGACTCCGCTGTGCGACGTCGGCAAAATCTCGGAAGAAATTTCTGGGGCCCCCCCTTGACCAAATCCTGGATCCGCTACTGATTAAAAGTTTCAATGAAAACTTCTGAACATGTTTAGTTTTAAAGTTCTCGGTGTCAAAAAAGAGTTTGAGTTGGATTTTTTTGTAAATGTAAACTAAATTCTTCAGTATGCTCACCATGCTAATAAAACATGCGATGTAAAACCAAATGTTGTAGCCGACAATATTAGGATCGCTGACTGTTGATATGACAGAATAATGAGACATGTGGTTGCAGGAACATTCTACGTAGTCGTCCAACTGCAGGGCCAAGTTATTTTTCACTTCACAAATATCACCACCACTTGTCCACCTTTGGTCGCCTTCATCAAAGTATACACATCTGCAGGAATGTTAGTAAATAGTAAATTAAATATCTTTTCCACTTTCGTTTACCATAAACTGGTTGAGTAGGACGCAACTTTGGAAAACATCTTCGAAAATAATCCCAACATTTAGAATCTTTCAGGGACATTTTACTCACTGAGCTTTCTTTACTGTTGCACCTGATTTGGAATGGACCTTGAATTTTGCTGGCTGGCTGGTTATCCTTGATGCCATATCTTTGATTCCAACTGTAAACACCTGAATGATATCATTTGTAAAGAGGATGATAGTAAATTACTTAAATTATGTAATATGAGCTGGGACAGATTTTGAAGTGAAAAGACCTTATCAACCTTATCTGCAAGGAGATCACTTTCTTTCGTAAACCACTGGTCACTTGAATATTCAATAAATGTGGTTGGAAAACATTTAGGATTCGGAGAATTCCTTCCATTATCTTGTACTCGCAAAAGATTTCCAGGTATTGTAAAGTAGTCCTCATTTCTGTAAGGACAGGAAAGGGAGCTTTTATTTTGGTCACAAAATTCTGGAATGATACAAGAGGAAGAGATGAGCTCTGCTGCGTATTTAACTTTACCTGCCGGTGTATGTGTATCCATTTATCTTTTCTGGGTACCATTTGGCAACTCCAAATTGCAAATGTACACATTCATCGTAGGTCATCCTAACAAGACAAGGTAAAAAAGTAATTCACAATTAGACTCCCCTGAACAATCATTTGACCTGACCAACTTTAACATCTAACATGAGGTTATACGTACATGTCTGCGTTTGTGCAGCACGTATCACAGAAGTACGATGTGACATAGGTGTAGGTGAACCTCTCAAGAAAATCAGCCAGTTTGGTTCTTCCTCTTGTGGCATCGTCGTTACCCCGTGTAGGGTCAAGTAATCTGCAAAACACACTTATCACACTCTTTCTGGTTCCCTGCGTTAACCTGTCAAGCATGGAAAAAAGGTATTTGCTCAACTTTTAAAAAACGTACTATATAAGTTCCGTTGCAAAGTTTATTTTATGTGCACGGAACGAGACTTACGCATGTCAACTTTGTTTAATTCTCATTTCAAAACTTAAGACAAATAAAATGATTCAGTAATGGGTTCAGCACTACGCTCATTCTCGGAACTAAAATGGCTAAAAAATGGTTATCGATTGGGGGTCAAGTATTCCTCACAGGGGTGGAACGCAACCCTATGTTTTGTCAACAAATTGGTCTTTAACCAATGTAATATTTCATATTTTTTTATTCCCGTATCCCAGTTCTACGTTCTTCACTGAAGATAATAAAGATTACTCTTACGGTTTCTGATCGGCAACTTCAATAACTTCTTCCAAAACACTTTCAATGATTGTCAGTTGTTCATCTTTAAGGTTATCCCGAGTAGCTATCAACATACTCTCTGTTATACTGTCTATTGTAACATTATCCAAAGGTTGTTGAGCCTGAGTGTACACGTCCCAAATGTCCAGATCACCTTTCTCTGTTATGGTAACGTTAGTCTTGTGAACTCCCAATCTAAAACAGAGATGAGATTCAACACTACATAAAAGCGTATTTTCAAAAGAATCTGGGGATGAGGACGAGGTAAAGTGCGAGGTAAAAGGTATCAAACAAAAATGGCAGCGACATAAAGAAGGTACATTTGCACTGATAAAATGTATCCAAGAAGTTTGCATATTGTTTTATTATGCAGTAGACACATATCAGATGCCTCTGCTGTTGGAAACAACCACCACATACATACGATAGTTTTACTGAAAAAAAAACCTTGCAAGCTGGATGCCTAACCTAACCTCAAATTTAGCCAGATAATATTGACATTTCAAATAATCTTCAACTATGACATACATAATGCAATTGAAAACATATATCATAAGTATATTAGTGTAGCTTCACGAATGTGCATGATTTGAAATTAGTCCTTTGGCCATTCGAGTTTTTCCCAAAAAAAGATAAAGTTGGCGGTAAAAAGGAATTTAATATAAAGCAACCTCCACCATTTGGCCATTCAGATATTGCTTGTACGTTTTGCAATTGATTCAATTCAATTGATGTATTAACTTGAGTCAGATAAAGATAACTCAACTTCCACATGCTTATTTCACAGAGCACAAGACTGATAATCCGAAACTTGCTGCATCAAAATCAGAGTGGAGGTAATATTTTTACTGCTTAAGTCTTTGATGTCAACATTGACAGCATTGTCAACCTTGTCCTATTTGTGAAAAACTGTACTGACTTCATCTAGTAAACTGTTGAAAAGGTCCATTGCAAATATGAGAAAAGACTCACTCTGCGTCATTTGTAGCATCACTGAGAGCGACTTGAAACATCTTTGGATATAAAGTTTGAGATGCTTTGAATGGGTCGCGCCTGATGTCTATTGTCTGCAATCTCTGCAAAGGAGTGTAGAAAGTACGTGTTGTTTTGATTTTCATAAAGTTAAATTCGGTTTTGTTGTTGTCAGCGTGAGATCTTGCGAATGTGCCTTTGTTCCCCTGTCTTGTTTCTTGTAAATCACAGATGATGTCTATCAGTTTTACATAGTTTAATTCCCTTTCCAGATGGTATCTAAATAAAATATTTATCCTCCAAGCTCAGGTGATTATTTTTTCAGATGGGAATCCGACAATACTATTCTTGGAATTTAGTCAAGTTTCATACTTCGCCAGGTAAAAAGGTTATTTCTCCGAAGGCTGTGTCATAATCGCTTCCATCTTGTGCATGATAGACCTTAACACCTCCTATCATTTCATAGCCTCTTCCCAGTGACAGTGTTGAGTACTTTAGTGATATTCTTTTGTTAGAATATCCTATTCTCTCCACTTCTAGTCTGCTTAGTGTCGATTGTTTATCAATGTACATTAGCCTGAAAATTAAATGGGAAATTTAAAATTAGGTTACTAAACATTGCGAGGGAATGTTCAGTGATTGCCATATGTCATACCCAATGATTACCTGGAATTGCGCGTGAATTGAGCGAGGCCGTTTGGATGGTCATTCTGTTGCATTATCACATTCGCAAATCTTCTATTGGGATCTATTCGCGCTCCAGAACTTACTCTGGTTAGTTCCACAACAAACGACGTGCCGTTTTCAGGACTCTGAGGAAGTAATATTGTTACAAATAGTTCTATGATAATTTACAAATTTCAACCCGTACAGCAATTTGAATCAAAAAATTTATGGTAATATTGTAGTAATATAATTACTGAATCATCAACCAGAGGCACATCAAACACACAGAAGGTTTGTCCAGCAGGACAGTGAACGTCATCTGTCACCCTCTCCAGCTCCGCAGTGAGATCAATAGCAGATGTCTTCACTAAATCTGATGTAGTACTTACGCGAGCTCTCCAATACACCTTTCAATTAAATGGCTGTAACTCAATCAAAACTTTAGAAAAAAACTGAACCAGGAACAGATGAAGACAGGGTGATTACAACTTACTGTAAGATCTCCAAATGAAGCATTTCTCCTTTCAATAGTAAGCCTTGCCGGAATGCCTTGATCTTCGTTAGCTGTTACTTGTGTGGAATTCGGTCCATAGAAACCAATCCATCCGCTCCAGTAATCGTTTCTTCTCACCGTAATCAGAGCATATCCCTGAAATAAATGTTGACGGACTCACTTGATTTTCAAACATGGTATGTCCTCATGTAACATTGAAGTACTTTTAGAGGCAATGTTGTGTTACCTTTCTGCCATTGTCTGTGGAAGGCTTTGCAACTCGTACGCCGGTTGTTTCAGGTACAATATAGACAAGCAACGTTTCATCATCTTCTGGAGTTTGGTCATCAATCGTGTAAATAGTAACTTTCTTCATTGTTTCTCCGTCCTGTTAGAAGAAACACGTAAAAAAAGCAAAATGATAGAATGATACCCATTCAGATTTCTTCCTTTTTTCCATATCTCATTTTTTTCCAAAATGTATTTACCTGAAAAACTATTTCTTGGTTCAATATTTGATAATCCTGTCCCGCTACTGCATTTTTGCCTGGTTCTCGTCCTGCCAGTACATCTTTAATCGTCTCATTGCCTGCAACCGGACTGATACTGACAGTGTTATCCCACGGTTCACCTCCACCAATGGTCCGAACCAACACAGTGACAGGGCCGTAAGTGCCTCCTGATTTACATGAGAGACGATCAAAAATGCGTCTCAAATCTCAGTTTTCAGATTTCAGATTGTAAAAATGCAAGGCATTTGAGTTCACATGCTTACCCAATCTTTGTATCGTAACTTCTACAGAACCAGGTTCGGAGGCCTTTCCGTCGCCTTCACCAGTGTTGTAGGTCAGACTCATTACACCAAAGGGATCGTTATTTCGTTGTATCGTGATGGTGCTTCGCCAATATAATGTACTGAGCCTTGGTGATATTTCTGCATAATAAGTAACAACTCAAACTTGAATTAAAGCTTTTGTTTTCTTCAGACCTTTGCTGACAATATAGAGATTCAACACAAAAACCTACAGGAGTATTCTAGTGTAAATTATTACTTCTGTAATAACATTTTCTTTTGTATTTTTGACTTAATTAAAGTTAAATTATTACTCACCATCGAAGGTACCACTGGGTAATCTAACAACTGAGGTGAAATCAACAAAAAGTGTTTCATCCTCTTCAGGTTCTTCATCGGGATAAATCTGCAGGAATTTCAAGTGACGAAAATGAACAAAAGACAGCGCGCAAAACAAATGAAGAAATGGTGTCAAATTCACACTTCTACTGAGGAATTGACATCATGGAGGTTTTGGTTCGTAGGAAAGAAAATTACCGTGACAAATATTGAGGTTTGGGTTTCTTTGGGATCAAGTTGAATAGCACCATTCTCTATCTGTGCATAATCTGCGTTACCAACGGCCGAATTAGAGACGGTTTTATAGTTGATTTTGATGCTGCCCTGAGAACCATATATTCTCTCCACATACAACTTAACCTGTAAAAATTATTAAAACCTTGACTAACTTTTTGTACAAATTATCTAGCTGAAGATTAACACGCTAAGAAACATGCAAATGCGTTGTAGTTGCTTCATTTTAAAAAATTAATATAATTCGCACAATTCATTAAAGGTTTGATCATTTTGTTTTGCAGTAATGTTTGTGAGTGTTTACCTGGAGATTGTTATTCTCAGGCTCGGGTATACTCATTTCTCGTGACTCCTCAGAGAACTGTATCACTCCATATGGTTCAATCCTGGCTACAGTGTCCAATTCTCTAAGCTCAGCTCCTCCTCCGACGTTAGTAACAGGCAACCGAGGTAAATGCATGGTGAAAAGTTCTGATCTATCTACCACAGGACTCAGCTTCAGAATCAAAACAAAACTTTTAGTGTCTTGAAAGAATCAGATGTATCACAAAATTGTGTTTGCCAACAAGCAACACAAATCTGGGGAAGAGTTCTCACCAGAACTTGGATAAGATCAGATTCCATCGCGTTGGCCATGACTAATGTTCCTCCGTCAGGAGTAAGCGTGCCCCTGCCGTACCCAGGTGGTTGAGCGTTCGCAGGGTATCCAGTTGTCCAATCCTGTTGAAGGCCACCGTACGTTCCATGACGTGTGACACGAATTTCAGCTATTCGCGATTCTGCAGAGTTGGAACGGAAAATGTGTGAATTGTACTTTTAGTGTTGATCAAACTAAACGCAGATTTGACAAGCTGTATATTTTGCTACTGAATGAATGCATATAATATATGCTAAAAGACTCCATATACCTTCGTTTACTGTTATGAGTGTATTCTCAAACCCAACCATACTGTTCGCAGCTTCAGCCGGGACGTTGATTTTTGCCACAGATTGACCTTGGATAATTTCTGGCGGTTGTGTTTCTGATGACACATAAAATGTATACTTATTTTACATCCATACCAATATTTCAAACTAAGAATCACGCTCCTTATTTTCTGCAATACATAATTGATAAAGCATTTCTGGGTAAAAGTCGAAATGCTGTTCACCTCCAATTCCAATGAAAGCAGCAGCAGTGAGTGTAAATGTGAAAGTAGAATCCACCCTGATGTATACTCCACTTTCTATGCTCACAAGTACTATTTTCTCCATCTGTCCGTCTTCAAATGTGGTAGAACCTGAGCTGGGTAGATAGGATATGCCGCTCTGAGCCTGTAAACAATGCAGAGAGAATTAATAATAATTCCGATCTCGGTGTACGGGAATTTAATTTTGTTACTTGCGTAGAAATCGTAAATTAATACAAATAGAATGTCCCAATTATATTGTTGTATGATCTGTAAGACTTGAAATTACAACCAAACAGGATGGAGGTTGTTTACTATTTACACAAAGGTTTCTTTACTTTCACTCCGTAACTCATGTAGTTGCATTTTACAAAAAAAAAAGAAAAGAAAAGAAAAGAAAGCAAAAAAAAAAATTCAATGAGGTAAATTTTCGGTTTAGGTTATTGTCTATATTTCATCTGCTGGGATACAACTAATTGATGCCAACTACTTTTTCGGTGCTAAAAATAAAAGCATGCAGTTCAAAAATTATTACACGATAGTTTAAATCCGGTATGATGCTGACAAGTGGATCTGTTACATCATACTCTGGGGATTCCACCTAAAATGGTGACAACAACAGTGACATATTAATTGTAGTGTAAACATCAGTCTCGTTTGTATTGAAGTCTTTTAGGAACCACTTGTCAAGGGCAAGAAAAATTTCTGTGCAAGCAAATTCAAAACCAGTGCCGAAGAATACCGAAAAGGTTGTTTCGTTGTATAGCTCTACCGAGGATAGCGTAGACATTTATTGTGCCCTATTTACATCATTATTGTTTTTGTGAGCACCTAATTTTGCAAATTTAGCAAACATCAAGCACTTATCATCCAACTGCCAGACGTATTACAAGTCCACAGTATCCTTATCTCATGCATATACTAGACCTATTACAGTACAGGGAAAAATTACACCAAACCATTGAGTGAACCCTACAATAAACAGTGAGTCTGTTCACAAGTAAGGAAATGAGATAAGGATATTGTGGACTGACTTGCACTTGGATGACATATGTATTTGATGTTTGCTAAACTTGGAAGATTAGGTGCTCACAAACACAATAATGATGTAAATATGGCACAATAAAAGTCCACGGTATCCTCGGTAGAGCTATACATTTGCTGTCAAAAGATACTTGTATGTTCTGTCAGATTTCTCAATAGCAGGCAAAAATGAACATTTATTCAAGATATAAATCAGGGGGTGTAAACAAGGCAACAGACCTCATCATACACAAGGGTGTAGCTGATCCTGACTCTCCCATGTGCACCGCTATGTCTTGTAATGTTCAGTCGGACTTGTCTCTGCAGATCTGTGGGTGACACCGTGATTGTTTGATCTTCTGATCTGACACCAAATCTCCCATGAGGATAATCATTATACCTGTTAGTTTAAATATGCATTCATATTTATTGACATAAAGTATGTATACCACTCAGTTTCTTGCAGTGGGATCGAAGGCGCGATTATCAAGTTTAGAATTGATATAGGTCTATAAAATTGGGGCGACCTTCTGCAGGCTCAAGTAGCCTACTGGTGGTCGCTCTGTACATACAGAATTACCATCAACAACAATTTTAAATAGTAGTAATTTTTCACGAGATCCCTGATCCTCTACAGAAAACTCAATATTTCGTGGCTAATTATTCGTTCATGTAGAGCAGTACTTACCTGATGACAAAGGACGATGAATTATAATTAGTATCAATTTCAGCTCCTCCTGTAACGTTAGTGATGAGTAAGGTGAAAGATTCATCCAGCTCTGCTGTGTTGTCCGCCAATAACTCGAACGCAATCTCCCCGTTCCTCAAGTCTCCCGGTATCACGGCTGATCCTGATGTTGGTTCTACGTCAGGTCCGGTTTCATCTAATGGCCCAGTCACTCGCCAGAATACCTGGAACAGTAGAACAGATAGGGAACATAAATTATCAAAGATAGTCTGAAGATGATCTGGATTATTGCGGCACTTTTTTGTCCACTCAATTGCTGCATGGGCAAAATTAATGTAATTTCTGATACATTTGTGAAACGAGTGCGCTGCTACAATTGGATATTTGTGAATTAAAAAAACACCAATTTTTATCTACTTGTGCGCCTTTTATGTACCTCAATATCACCAACTGTTCCTTGGGATCTGTATATCGGGAATGACAGGATTCTTCTTCCTGAGGTAGGCTCTTCGAACGTTTGTAAATTCTGTGCTGCTCCATCAAACCTTATTATGCCATTAGGGTCTCCGAACTTTTGTATCTACGATAATAACAGAGAAGTTAACAGAATAGATTTAGCAAAGTAAAACCATTCAGGTTCTGGTTTAAATATCTACCAAATTACAGGTAAGGAAAGCAAATACTTACTGTCAAAGTGTAAGTGCCAGCCGTTGGACTCACTTCACCATTACCAAGATCAGCGGGGAAGCCCTGTATGTCGTAAATTGTGACATGGAAAATCTTTTGGATTTCCCATCCAGTACGTGGTTTGATAGTCAATGCAAATGTTTTATCTCCGGCTTCATTGCCATCCCACTGCAGATTACCGCTGGTAGACTGTATTCCGTCGGGTCTAATGTAACTTACGTCGTTTGTCTCTTGTAATTGAACGTTTTGAGAATTGGGCCCCATAATTCTCCAGAACACCTACAATATATCGCTCCATTGTGTAATACAATTTAAAATCAAATTAATTTTGAAAGCTTTGACGGTTAGTCATCAACAATACCAAGAAAACTAACTGTTTGTCTCCCGGTAAGTCCTCCTGTTCTCTCAATAGTAAAAACTAGTGTCCGCGTTGTATCAGGGTTGGGAATCTTCAGTTCTGTTTGCCCTTTGAAACCAAACTTGCCGTTCGGATAATCTGACTTCGCAATATCCACACTGGTTCTTGACCGACTTCCTAAAATAGCTCCACCTGAAAATAATTTTTTTAAATTTCAATATCAGTTTCAGGAGAAAGTGTTTGCAAATGTTACAAGCACTAATAAATCATTTGATAACTAAATGCATCGCGGTAGTCATACTGCACGTGTGAATAAATAGTGGGACAATAATAATCAATACCGTCAGTAATACAGTTCCCGCAAAATCTAGAGCTCGGAAGATCGATATTTTAAGAATGCAAAATGCATTAGAATAGTTTAGAGGTTTAATTTCACAGAGCATGCATCGTGTGATACAGTATGGCAATTACTATTCTGTAATTATTGCACGCAATATTTGCACATACATCTAGTAGTTTAAGTTAAAATGTACATGTAATGATTCCGTTTCCTTCAAAATTTACCTTGTGTATCTGGTTGGCAAACATAGCAATGACACATAAACAACAATGACAGAAATTTCCCAACGATATCCATTTGAGCAATTATATCATAGGCTGTCTTTAACTCATCAACACGACAAACAATATATCCGTTCTATCCATTCTCAATTGACAAAAAATTCCATTTCATTCAACACAGCGTTTGGACCATGTATTTTGATATGTGAAACAATTTAAAGAATAATTCCAATCCATTAACGTCAACTGTTCGGTCACTCTACCTGATTCCTTACAAACACTGTTTTATGAGCGCAATTCTGTAAAGTTTTGAAGCATCTCGGGTTTCTTAAAAGCTTTAACCCTGAGCTGCCGTGTCCCGTATAGGTCTGGGCACATCACTTGAAATATAGACAACACACATGCAATTGTTATCTCCATGCTCCGACTGCTTCCCTTCATTTCCTTGCAGTTTACCGGCTGCTTATTGAACCGTTTGCTAAAGAGCGATATTAAATGTGCGTGCTCTTATTGACTTTTTCTTCGTGTAAATAATATGGTTTTACGTCGACACTGGCTGATATTTTTATAATCCTTCCTGTTTCTTTCTCCATAATACCTAACTACGAGAAGACAACTGCACAGGTTGTTTTCATTATTGCTTTAAATAAAGTAATTGTAACCTGCAAACTGTATGATATACAATTGATCAAATTTACGATATTTCTGTTTCCATCTGTCGTTCAATAGTTCAATAAAATGCAGCTGATCACATATGTTGACAGACGCATGTCGCTTCATAGCACGGAAACATTTGATGTGTTAATTAATGTACCATTCAAAATGTTTCAAACCTATTTCATAAAGTCTTTTCTAATTGTACTTTAAGTGCGTCACTTGTAGATCTTGGTGAAATGATGATTATCACTTCTAATTTTGTTTCAATGGAATTTCCAAAAGAGTTGTTATATCTTATTTCTGGTTATTGTCATCTGAGTGGTTATTCCCCTATTAAGACAATTGAACAGATCTTGCGAGAAACTTACCGGATACATCAGTTAGTGTCAACACAAACTGTTCAGCAAACTCTCTCTGGGAATCATCCAGAATTGTAACGTTTATGTAACCGACATTGTTTCCACTTTCCAAAATAAGTATGCCGTTGGAAGGCAAGTAGTCCAGTCCGCTCTTAGCAGTGTCATCTGAGGAGGAGTAGGTAACTTGTACAGTACCGAATGTCCCAGGACCCCTATTGACTGGCACACGCACCATTCCCTCCTCCTCATGCCCTGCAATCCATTAAATTTTGAGTTAACACTATTTTTATGAAAAACTATGAAGCACTTGAAATGCATCTATATTTTATGGCAATAATGGTGATATTCAATTGCGAACCAAATTATCTCAAAGCATTAATTAATTTGGTGCCACAAACACTCTCATTTCCAAAGAGCAAAATGTCAGTTAATTAAAAGCCATGTTCAAATAGGTGCACACACAATCCTAATTTACAAACCAACAATTGGTCCCGGCGCAAATTCAACAATTCCCTCTGCGTTATCATTTTTATCTATGACAACAGTCTTCACCCGAACAGGCCCTATACCTGGAGGCATGTCGGCCATTAAACCACCAACCAATGTATAATTGTTGTTTCTGCAAAGATCACACATAAGTGGGAATTTTATTCAATTGAACAAAAATCAAAGTGACGCAGTTGAAAGAGTTCCAAATTGCATGTACATGGTAGAGTATTCACCACAATGGGTGTTACTCACGTAGGTTGCTGTAGTTCGATAGTGGTAATGTTAACATAGAAATCCTCAGGTCCTTCAGCTAGAACGTCGTCAACCAGTCCTATAGATATTGTCTTTCTGGTCTGACCCTGAGTGAAAGTCAAATAACCAGCCTGGGCTCGGAAGTCCTGCTGATTGCCTATTACAGAAGACGCTGTCCCTGGACTAGTGGCGAAACCTATTCGAACTTGACCCTGAGACCCAAAATTTCTTTCAACAGTCAAAGATACCTGAAATTCGAGGTAGGTTTTAAATGTTTTAGGAGAAAACTGCAGGGTACCCTCGCCCTCTGGATTCCCATTCATACAGTGTTTCCATGAAACAAAATTCAAACCTGTGCGGAATCTTCTTGAATTGTTATTTCAGACGGATATTCAAACTCAAACAGTCCGTGTGGATAGTCACTGGCCACCAGTAGGATATGTGCGGAATTTGCAGCACTGTTTACGGTTGCCCCTCCAGTGGCTGACGTGATTTCCAGGGTGTATATTTCCTTCTGTTCTGGGATATTATCGTCTCGAGTCTGGGCAATAACATATAATTCATATCAATGAATAAAACTATTTATAATTACGTGTAATGAATTGAATGAGAAATTATAACAAAGGACGTATATTCGTTTCAATGGAATACACCTGCAACACAATGGACGTTTCTTGTTGCTGGTCGGCAAAAGCAGCTTCTCCCTGATGCTGAACGAAGGCGTCATTACGTGGAATGATCTGCCAGGTTACTCTCGCCTCCCCAAAGACACCAGTGCCACGACTAAGGAATATCTGGGAGTAGAGATAATGACAAAGATCCACTGTAAGTTGAGGCTTTAGACACAAAATACAGAATTTTAAGTAGCCATGAACGGGGAAAAAAAGAATCATAAATGAAAAAAACATCCATTGTGAAATTTGAAAAAGCACGAATTCTACAAATAATTGTAAGCATAACCAATGCAAAAACAATGAAGTCCTTCGATGTATAACATACACAATGCTGTCATCAACGCTCTTTTGCAACAGATATATGCTTCCAAAAATAGCATCGAGTCTATGAGTCGATTTCCTCTCATGTATGACAAAACAACATTAGCTCATAGTGAAACAAGTTTCCAAACTGCAATAAAATTTGAAGGTACCTCAGCCCGTCCGTTATATTCAGCAGTTGGTTCCCCCATGACTAAGTAGGTTGAGTTTGCCATGATGAAGATGATCCCGGTGGCGCCCTCATCAGGTAGGATAACGACAGAAACGTCACCGTCTGTGGGGGAAATATCCGCATTGTTGTCAGCCGAAACTAGGGACAAAGTGTACCTTTCCTCACCTTCAAGTATGGAGTCTGGTTTAGTTTGCAGTGTTATTTTCTTGCTGGATTCTCCCTATTTGCACAAAAGAAAGCAAAAAAACATTTCCCGTTAAATTGACCAACATGTTACTCCAGTAGCTCTGACTCCAATTGAGATGGTTTCCCACCAGACCAGTAGTGGTAGATATAGATCACAATATTTGACAGTTTAATAATATTTTGTAGCCAATTGTGGGACATATAAAATAGTATATTTGGTGACAATTATAGAACTCATAAAATAGTATATTTGGAGAACAATGATTGAACATCGACAATGGTTTGATATCTCTATGACACGCTAAGGAGATTGATATGTTGAAAGACATTTATGTAGAGTAATCAAGGGAAAAATGTCTATTTCGCGCTCCATACACACGTGTTAATGATCGCAACCTGTATTACATTTCAACTATTAAGAACCAATCTTTCGATCATACTCCATAGTGTAATACAATATTTCAAACATTGAGGACTTCAGGAGTCCTTTTCTGTTCACTTAAAAGTGTTTAATGTTAGAAACATAAAACGTTTTGTTCAGGCTTTTAAATCTTCAAAATGTTCAAGATCTGCAGTTTCTGTCTTAGTTTTGTGGTCGTAGTTGATACCCTCAGCGTTAAACCTCACATGAAACCACATTTCTTGATATGCTTTTTGATGAAGAACTTTTGCCTATAATCACTAAACCTACCAGAATCAGTAAAACTAGTGCAAGTCTGATAGACAACATATTAGTGTCAAAGAGACTCTTTAACAAACACCGAAGTGGTATAATAGTCAATGATATAAGTGATCATCTACCTACTCTTGGCATGCTAGAAGATGTGCTGCCTAGCAAAAGTGAACTGAAGTGTTTTGTGTCTAGAAATCTAAAACCTGAGAAAGTGGCAGCAATCAATCAAGCCATGATTACTAAAGACTTGGTTTCCACCTTTAATGAACGATCTGTGAATGAATGCTTCGAATATTTTCATGCTGCATTACAAGAAACTATTGATGTTATTGCACCTGAAAAGTTGAAACAGATTCCCACTAAAAGGGTAATCAAAGAACTGTGGGTCACTAAAAGTTTACAAAACTGTGGCAATAAATGCCAAAGGTTATACAAGAAATGGATTTCCGAAAAAAATGACCTACACTACAGTCGATATATTGAATACCGTAATGTTCTTACTAGATGTAGAAGATTCTGTAAAAAGAACTTTTATGCTACTAAGTGTGTAGAGCATAAGAACAATACAAAAAAGCTGTGGGCGACTATCAATGCAGTCCTAAAAAAAAGTAATGATAAAAGTAACATCATTGACTGCCTGAGAATAGATAATGTAGACTGCAATGATCCAAAAAAAATAACAGATCATTTAGGTGGTTACTTTGCCAGTGTTGGTGAGAGATACGCAAGCAAAATAAAACCTAGTACCTTGAATGTAAACCAATACCTCCAAAAAATTCCTAAAAACCAAAAAAATTTATTTGTAGCCCCTTGTGATAAGAATAGTAGTGGATATGATAATATTTCAAACTGCATGCTGAAACACCTCACCCCAAGCATTATAGACCCTCTACTAGTGATCTTTAATAAATCACTGCAAACAGGGGTTTTTGCTGACAAGATGAAATATGCAGATGTGGTTCCCCTTCATAAAGGTGGCAATATGAAATTAGACTCCAATTATAGACCGATTTCATTGCTTATTACATTATCAAAGCTACTGGAAAAAATAATGTACAAGCAAGTGTATGATTTCTTGAATAGTACAAACCAATTCTGTAACAGTCAATATGGATTTCATTCAGGCTATTCATTTGAACAAGCTATAACAGAATTAATATCAAACATCATAAAAAACAATGAAATCAGCAACTACACCCTATGTGTGTTCCTAGATTTATCAAAGGCTTTTGATACCCTTGAACATGAACTTTTACTTAGAAAACTAGAATGTTATGGAATTCGAGGTATTGGGCTAAAATGGCTTCAAAGCTACTTGTGTAATAGAGCCATGAGATTGAAGTGCAAAACAGACTCTGGCAATATTTTTGATTATTCTAGAGAGTATGACATTAAATTCGGCACACCACAAGGTTCGTGCTTAGGGCCTCTGTTATTTCTTGTATTTTGTAATGATATCTACCTACAATTGGAAATTACCAACTGTATTTTGTTTGCTGATGACACTACTATTTACTGCTCTCATCATGATTTAGATGTATTGCTGACCAACCTGAAAAAGGATCTAATTCTGTTAATGGACTGGTTTTGTGCAAACAAGCTGACGCTAAATCTCTCCAAATCAGTGGCTATGTTGTATAGACCAAATAAGAAAGAACACGCCTTTCATATCCTGTTAAATGATGTAGAAATCCCTATTGTCTCACATACTAAATTTTTGGGAGTTTGGCTTGATGATAAACTGAGCTGGTCCATTCACTATAACAAAGTAATAGAAAAAATCAAATGCAATACTCGACTACTGCAGGTTGGAAGAAATATGTTACCGAAATTTGTAAAACGAATTATCTATTTTTCTAATGTACAAAGCCATCTTATGTACAGCCTTATATGGGGTAACATGATAACACAAACTCAAATACAAAAATTACAGAAGTTACAGAATAACTGCTTAAGAGCTGTGCTGAATTTGTGCAAAAAAAAGTCGATAATGAATATTACAAGAATGCATGTTTAGTCAAAGTGGCTGATTTGATTAAATTAGAAAATTGTAAGATGGGTTATAAATATGTGAATGATTTACTACCGCCGGCTATTAAAGATGCCTTCTTGTTTGATCACCGTGGCAAATCACTTGGAAAAAATCACCATTACAATACTCGCTCAAAAAAATTGCCTAATACTCCCATGGCCAAAAGTAAATTGTATAATAGTAGTTTATTAGTAAAACCTCTCTGACAGTATCTCGCATTAAAGGTTGAAACACAGCGTACCATGAACTATAAGGCATTTGTCAAATGTGTAAAGAAATCCTTATTAGAGAATTATATAAACTGATCTTACATGTAATGATTAGTGTAAACGGTTTGGGTTCAACCTCCATGAATTGGGTAAACTGCTACTCAACAGAACATGAATAGAGTAAACGATAAAGTTGAACATGATCATGAATAGTGTAAACATTCGAAAACTGTGTGTACGCAAATAGTGTAAACAAAAAATAATCACCACAGTTGTTAATTTGTGTGTGGTCACTGGTGACAACATAAATAGTATAAACAAATTCCTTGAACCTAGAATCTATGAGATGTATTAATTCCTCAACAATGTTGTGAGTTATTGCAGAGAAATTTTTGTACATTTATAGAAAGGTTGCGCATAAACACCCCCAGCACATGATGGAGAGACAAGAAAACCATGAACCATGTGCAAAGATGGCAGGAGAAAATTCGATGCTGCAAGAACTTTTGAGTGAGATTTCTCCTGACAACTTTCGTGAAAAGGTTATGCTGCTACATAGAGAAGATTGTGTAAACCTTGCCAAGTTCCATAGAAGTCAACTAGGCAAATCCTTCTGGATAGACATCCGTAATATTTACCTGAACGGTTCCTTGAACTACAATCACATCTTTGAGTTGTTTGGGAAGTACAGCAGTCATAGTGGAGAGGAGGTACATAGGTTGATGTACGACAAAATAAGTCTTAAGGAAAAACTTTACACTAGTGTTGGCCGAATAGTTTTTGACCTCGGCAATATGAGCATGGAATGTTGGAAATCATTGATACTCAACCCGTACTTTTATGGAGATGAGATGTGTTTGTTTGTGCTTTGTAAAATGTATAATAGACATGTAATGGTGTACTGTTCAGACCGTAATTGGTCAACAATTTCCCCTAAATGTCCCATGGAAGAGAACGAACTTTATGAGGCATGTCATCTACATTTAGTGTACCTAGCACCGGGAGTATTCGGTGAGTTGAATCACAGACCATTTACTCAAGTCACCCAATGTTTTGTCACAGCAAATGTAGTTAATAAACCACCAAATAGTGAGTCAGGAGATGATGTTAATGTGGTGAACTTAAGTGTCAAGCTGGTGTCAGGCCAATCTCCTGAAAGTGGTGAAACAGTGTCAAATGTCAAAACTGTCATTAGAGTCCCAGAATTGGAAAAATTCGTGGATGTTATGTGTACAGATGCAATCCACAATTTACTTGACACTGAAACCGAGGAATATAGTGAGGGAGATGATGACAACAACAACATTATTGGGGGAAACACAGAGGATTCAGAAGTGCATGATGTTACTCAAACCAGAGTCAATAATATGAATTGTACAAACAATGTAGGACATGAGTCATCAAACATGTACTACAGTAATAGTGTAAACGAGCGTGATGTGATTAGTGTAAACACAGAATATGGAGGAGGAAGTGTGAATAGTGTAAACCAAATAGATGGGGAAGGAAGTGTGAATAGTGTAAACAGTGCGACTATCTCTGTGATTGATATGAATAGAATAAACACTGAAGATCCAGTGACGACTGATAAATCCAGCATTGCTAGTCCAAATATTGCAGTGGAATCGTCTGATACTGGCAATATAAATGACGATGTTCAAGATGGACTTAATGATGATGTGGCCAATATCAGTAAAGTGTCTGATGACGTAAACCTGGTTATGACTTGTGCTGATGATCATAACAATCCCCCGACATTATCTGGTGGCAAAAATGACATATTGGAGGAAAAAGTAGTTGACATTAATAGTGCAAACCATGGCCAGCATCTGGAGACTTCAGAGCAGGATCGTGTTGTGACAAACTCTTGCAACACTGTGGAAAATGAATGCACCTCCGAATTGGATCCGCACCATGAGGACCAGCAAGTAAAACCATCGATTGGCAACATTATTAGTGCTAACGTATGCAGTGGAAATAAGATGTTGAACCATACGATAAAACAGCTGAAAGATCTGAGTTACACTGTAGTCAGCAGGCATTGACTTATAAAGTTTCTTCCCCCGGACTCATCACCTACTGATGGTAAGCGTGCCACGAATAGTACAAACACGTATGACGTACCAAGCGACAACATGAAAAGTGTAAACAAGAACAATATTGTCCACATGCATGATGGTATTGAAGTTCCAGTTAAGATGTATAACCTGTGGTTACATAGTGCTGAAACAAGACCGGCCACGGTAATGTTGTATAAGTTGACCTCCGATCAAGTCTATGATTGGCATCCTGACTTATCATGGAAAAATATGGACCCTTACTCTAGTCTGGAAGAGGATGCTGCCACGGACACAGAATTAGAGAAACAAAAAAATGTTCAAGTTACTGTTGAAGTAATTTCTGATTCTGCAAACTCTGTGGATAAGACTGATAATGAGGAGTGTAATAATTCTCGTTACAACATGAGGATCAGGAAGCCTGAGTGTGTTCCTGAATCTTCTAGACCTAGAAGGGCAACAAAACATATATCATACATTGATATGGACACAGACACCCTTGATGAAGTTTTGCTGAAATGTCCGAGAAGAAAAGTAAACTCTCTAAGGTGTCCATCTGCTGCCAGAATTAGAGCAGCGAAATGGAGCAAAGGCTATCGGAATCCGCTACCTATATCACCAACAAGAGAGAACTCAAATGACATCTTACCAAGTGATGCTCCTGATCAAAATGAGCCTAGTACTAGTAATAATAGTAGCCATGATACAGGAAATATGAATAGTAGTAATGATGAAAAGCAAGAGAACATTACCGGTGAAACAGGAACAGTAGCACAAGGTGTGGTGGAGAGTCAAGACTCTAACAAACCATCTGATACCAAACCACCATCGGGGAATGTAATTCCGGTAAAACACAGCAGTAAACCATTCACTGTTGAACGTAAATTTCTGCTGTCTCGGCCCAGGCCGAAAGCACCAAAAGAAGAACCAAAAATAGAGAACACCACTGAAGATAAAAAACCCTGCTCTGCTCCAAGAGGTGAACTTGTGACAAAACATCATAGATTAGTTAAAACAAAAAAATTCAGGTCATTTTGATGCCAAGTATGCCCTTTCAAAAGCAGAACTCTGGCCGACTACAACAAGCATATAAATCTGCTCACCCACCAGTTGTATGTCCTGAGTGCAACCAGCAATTTACTATGCCAAGTACTCTGACTAGACACAGATATGTTCACAGTGAAAAGGATCACCCCTGCAGAGACTGTGGGAAGAGTTTTCCATTCGCGTATGACTTAAAAATTCACCAAATGAGCCACCGCAGATACCCACCCTTTAAATGTGTGAATGGATCATGTGACAAGGCTTTTTATTGGAAAGGGGACCTTGTGAAACATGCAAAAATTCATGATGAGATTGAATGGAAATGTGATAGTTGTGACTACAGCACTTATGATGAGCGTAACCTCAGGAGCCATGAACGAAAACATGGTGACACTATGATCTACACCTGTACGAAGTATAACCATAAGTTCAAGTGGTACAACCAGTTACGGCATCACCTGAAGGAATCTGAAGCCAAAGGAACTTGTCCGAGCTGAACATTTGTTCATTAATGGTTGAAACCGGACTAAACTTGAAGTAGAACTGGCAATGTATATTGTACATTATGTCTTGACACGATTTGTTGATACGGTTAACTTATTAACTTTTGCAATGACTGGTTGACTTTGGGTCATGATTAGGTGGAACGGTCTACAATCACATGAATAGCATAAACCATCTTGTTTACTGTATGGACGTATCTCCGCAAATAGTTTAAACACTGTTCGATCAGATATTGGTAACAGCACGAGTAGCTTAAACCGGTTTATTGACTAGTATTTGCATTGATACGCTAATAGTTTAAATATGAAAAACTGATCCATGCTTCATTTTTACGACACGAATAGCCTGAACGGGAAAGTTCAAGAGTTAAGTAGTTATGTTCGTATTGGAGACTATTAATTTTCAGAGCATATGATCAAGAAGATCACTAGATATTCTGTGTTAAAAATATTCAAGAATGTTTCTTGTTGTACTTTCTGACTTACAAATATTACTACTAGTCAGTATACTGTTCGTTTATCATACACACTTGTTCTCTTGTAGGAAGGCAGGAGCTTCCTCATCAATGTGACTAGCATGCTGTAGTTGTAGTTAAGGGCTGATTTCATAGATCATTGTCTATTCTATAGACGGATAGTAAGAGAGACTACTCTGTGCAATTAAAATTATCTTCCGTTTTTCTTTTTTTTGTGTAGAATAAGCACAATGACTGATTTAAGCATTTATTGTAAATAAGCATACAAGGAAATGATGTTATATGTGTTCTTTATCGTCAAATCTACATACCATTGTACATTAGTGGTTGAAACAAAGAAGTAATTTTCATCGTTACTCCAGGGTGAGCTATGTATATAAGTTATTGTTTTGGTCAAAAACTGGTATTGTACATTGTTATAGATGTTTAATAATATTATTAACTACAATTCTTTTTATGGTTGTATATATGTTTATTATTGTTCAGGGCACATAAACCTATTTCAGGTACAGCTCTAGGGTGCCTACTTATGTCTGTCTCTTGGGCAATTATAAAACAAACGCAAGTTTCTGTTTTACCATTTATACTATTAATGACGTGCTTCATGTAAACCAAGAGAAAATAAATTATTATTATTATTATTATTATTATGTTCCAAAATATTACAAAAATACAATGGAAAAATTGCCCTTTAATTCTAAAGAAAAATACAAGACAGAGCAAAGTGACTTCCAGCTCTTGAGAGAGAAGACAACTGATATAGACGGTAAGGACAGAATGAAAATGTAACTAGTTGCTTTCGAAGAATTAAATTGTTTCCATGTAGCATTTATTACAGTAATTTATTCTATACTTGTTGATAGTGTTGCTCTCTCGGGGCATGTTTAATAATGTGTGCAGGATTGTATGATTAAACAGGGGGGATGCGGAGATCTGGAATTAACGTGGGTGAAACACACAACTAACTGGAAGCGCGGCACTGATGTCAGGTTCGACTTAATGGCCTACAGAAAAGTAGCTATCCGAGCAAACGTCCAGATAGCAGATGCAGATGGTCTTTTATGTTTACAGCATCGTCATGTTTTGAATCAAGATTCCTTGGGGCATTTAAAATTAAAGAAAGCATTATCTCGCCTTAAGTTTCTTTTTGAAAAATGAGCCTAAGTTTCTTAAATTCTTTATCTCACGAAGACTTCTTCCACTTTCTTAAATTTTGCAGCTGCTTTTGTTGTTACAATAAATTAAGTCGCACTAATCTGCAATTTATCATCAGAAACATGAGTACATTTCTCATACGTACTGGACCGAATGTCTCCGTGCCCGTAAGCGGGGCTTCAAAATCATTGACGGCGTCAGCGCTTAGTCTCCACTGCACATTAACCACTCCCTCCGTCCCCTCCCGGTAAATATCAAAGGACACGGATCCTAAAGGATCATTCACAAACCGCGATTCCACCACATTTTTCTGCAGAAAAAAATCAATTAATGTACACTTTACTCAAAGATTATCTATATTATATTTCGTCCCAAAGTGCGTGTGACGAGGAATGGATATGGCGATTTTTTCAAAAAAAAACAAGCCAGTTTGGAAATCTTGATAAAACTTGTGACAATTACTGGAGACGAACACTTGTTAATTGTTATGGTGATGACAGTACAATACAGTGACATCAACAAATATCACCAACATTAACGCACAGTTAAATATTTCAAAACAATATCAAGTAATCGCAATGTACTCACTTCCCTAACGCCCTGACATGATTAAAAGAGAAATATGTGTATTAATTTACAAAGGCTACAATAATTAATCAATAATTTAAGTTTCTGACATGTAATATGAAATAGTAATGTACCTGTAATATGGCAAACGAAAAGAGACCAGTGGGAGAATCATTTTTGCGGATACCGACACGAACAGAATTGTCCAGACCGAGAGTTCCACCTCCAGATGTCACTGCCAACAGCAGGACATCAAATGTCTACAAAATGAACATCTTATTAATAAAACGATCGAAGGATTGTGAGCTATTGTATCAAAACAAAAGCGTTTCAAGGATATTTATTTAACTTAAAGAATATGGTTTCTATCATGATATTTCTCCTGTCAGTACCTCAAGATTTTCAGATATACTGTCATCGGCTATCAAAATTTCAATCGCTGCTTCATCCTGTCCTTCAAGAAAGTGGACCGTCCCGCCAGCAGGACTGAAATCATTGTTGGATGCCTCACGAGGAGATGCCTGCCAAGAAACACTCACAGCCCCAAAAGAACCAATGTTTCTGAAGAGAGGAAGTTGTATCCTGCCAACTCCCTCATATGTATCATATCTGTTTTCAATACTCTGAAAACAAGACACAACCTTCAGAACTTAAACCTTCAAATAGGAATTGTATATGTTCTGAATTCTCTGCAACCTTTTAAAATCACTACAATTACTATTGGCTGTGAAATCTCATGAATTGTCAGTAAATTGATTCAAAGCATCTGTTTGTTACATACTCGCTGAACATTGAATTGGATGATTCCCCCAGCGTTGTCGTTTTCCGCTATTCTGACAACTGCTCTATTACCAGGTCGACGTACACTGGGCACAGAACCAACTGACATTGAACTGTCCACCAGAACCACACTTGTGATTTGCATCAAGAAAATTTCTTGGACTTCCGGATCAGAATCCTGAAAATGTGATCACAATTATAGATTTAAATTCATTTATTAGATTTTCACATTTATTGCTTTGCGACAAAATTCAGGAATAACATGTGAACTAACGGCTAATATTGTAACTTCTACAGGAAGTCTAGTTACACCATCAGTCATGTCGACAGTGGATTGCAATGCCACATAATCTCTTCCTGATACCGCCTGTTCTATGGGTTCTGCATCTGCATCTCTAGATGTTCTGCGTAAAGAGAATAAAAAATTTAATTCACTTTTCTCAAAACAAAAACAACAGCTTACCTTCAGATCTACAAAATGACTTACGTGAAGGAAACTCGGATATGTCCCTGACTTCCTTGGTATCTCACTATGTGTAACATGATTGTGGAGTCAGATCCTTCAGGTTCCGTTGTGACATAATTGCTCTTTTCCCAAGCAACAACTCCATGTGGAGAATCATTCGCCAGGACGACAAGCGTAGCAACGCTGGATGTGCCTGATAAAACAATAAAGTGGCGTTTACGTGATATTTTCTCAAATCATAAAGCCTTTTGTATGTCTGTGCGAATGTGTAGTTAAATCTACAAAGCGAGGTTACATTTAAATCCTTCATTTTTCAGGAGTAAAACAATATTTTACCTATGATCGCTCCCTTTCCAGGTAGGTTGGTGCCTGGCTCTAATATTTCTGTTAGAGTTATTAACGTTGTCTCATCTATTTCAGGCAAAGTGTCATCTCGAATAGTTATTGTAATTGTGGCTACACTCTGACCGTCCGCAAACTCAACCTGTACCATGATGTGGCATGAAATTTTCAAATAATCACATGTGAACTATAAGATACGTGCGAAGTAAGAGGGAAGGTAATTTTTTCACAAGTCTCCCACGGGGAGAGGGGGAAGTGTCAGTCCATAAGCCACCTAACCAAACTCCCTCCCCCCCTCTTCCCTCCTCCCCCACCCACCTACCTGGCCAGAGGGGTGGGGGATTTGAGGGTTGGTTTAGAGATTTAACATGACCTCTCTCCCCCAGACAGGTATTTAGGTGACCCAGCCCTCTCCCTGGAAGGACCAGGCAGGAAGGACTAGTGGAAGGACCAGTCAGGAAGGATGTCTTGCCCCTGACCGTCAGCTAGGGCTAGATCTGGTTTAACGTGATCAGTCAGTCTAGAATGATGAGGATGGTGGGCCGCTGGAGGTATTGCCTCGCAGTGTTAATGGGAGGCTCTCTTGTTTTAAAGTTGTAAACAAACACTAATTTATTAATTTAACTAACCGTCCCGTCCAATGGATTTATGTCGAAAATGCCGTTGTGATCTCCAGACGCCATCCACCTCACTACTATTCTGGAGTTGTCACCCTGACGTCGCTGTACGTTTAGTTGTATAATGTTATCCTGACCAGCCAGTTCGTCCTCATATCTCGTAATGGAGTCCTGTATGTGTGAACCGTTCACCATTGTGAACGTTTTAGTAGATCTATATTGAGTAATCAGCAAAAATTGGACGAGTTGTATATTTATTTCATGATGAAATGTTATACCTCAGCAAATTCAATAACTCCATGTGCATTATCGTTTGACAAAATGGTAATGGTGACACGTCTATTTCGACCAATCTCAGCTCCACCTCTGGGTTCAGTCAGCTCAACAGAAAATACCTCGTTTTCTTCAGGCATATCGTCCTCAAGAATCACCGTAGAAACTCGCATGGACTTCTGACCCGGTAAAAATGTCAGGGTACTGGTTCTAAAATTGACATTGATTTCCAAAAACTAAGTCCAGGATATTTTTAAAAGTATTTTATTTGACTTGAATTCCAGATTTTTTCAACCTTACCTGAAAATATAGTCACTTTGTCCTTCAGTAATGTAACTTTCCAGGAATATATTCTGTAATGGTTGATTGGACAGATCTAGCGGCCGTGCTTCGGCCAGGATGGTGTAGGCTCCAGGCCTTTGATTGATGGTAACTGGGTACAGATCAACCAGTGGATCGCCATCCCAGATGTTACTAAATTGACCTAAGGCATCATCCCATGCGAAAACACCCGATGGGTCACCTTTCATAGCCACAGTCAAATGTGCTAAGTACAGAAAATGAAATTACTTTTGAAAATAAGCACTCTCTGAGACGCATGTGTATAAACAGCTGTTTATTACGAGATTACGAGAATGACACACTTACTTATTCCAGTGGTGGCAGTGTATGTATGGACTTTGTGTACGTCTTTGGCTGGAATATGTTGTATCATGGAAAAATCCTCTCGAACAGTATCCCAAGCATGAACGCTTGCTTTATCCTGTTCACCTATCACCAGATAATGTGTTGATCCAACGACAAAGAAATTTACACTTCTGGCACCCACCGTGGATATTTGTTGTTGTATCGTAAATCTACTGCTTAAATCTAATTTATAAATCAGCGAACTGAAAGAAAGACAATGATTGCAGCGATGATTCAGGGCCAGTATTCTTTGCAAAAAATGATGTCCAATGTTCCATTTTTCAAAAATTAGGAGACAGACAAATGTAGTACGCAGACTAGTAAAGAATAAATTAAAGGTAACTAGTCCTGGCTTTGCTTACATTGCAGGGTTATGTATGTCTCCAAAATCTCCTCCATTAGCAATTGCCATTATCCTAACACCGTTTATGTCTGTTATATCGACAGCCCTGGCCCCATGTCCTGGTAATTGTTGGACCGGTTGGCTGGAAAACCTAAGTGTAGCAAAATATGAAGGTTGACTGAAATGAAACGTTGTATTGTGGACTTTTCTGCTTTGTGCTCCATTTGAGCAACACCTCTTTATTTTTCTTACACAAACTTAAAATTTAATTGCATAAATCCTTCTCTATGAAATCCGTTTCAGCGACAACCTTTCTTTTAGTGTATTGCGCAAAAGAGACCCGTTCTTGTTTGAAAGTAGATTCTCTGTGCGAAATTGATTTGAAATCAAACCTATTTGCTACTGAATCCCATTGGTACATATTGCTGTTGATATTTGTCATATCATCATTGTCTTGGTAACTGGTAATAACAATATAATAACGTCCTTGGTGTGCGCAATAAGCAACTCCAGATGCTCCAATAGTATCTAATTCTTGAACCTTGTAAAATGAACAGAAATAAATATAAAATATATAAAATATAAATATAAAAATAAAATAAATTGTAAAAAATTTTGAAGCGTTTTGATTTTATACCAGAAGTAAGTAGCCGTCATTGTTCAGCCTGTACAGTCTACTTTTCGTGGTATGTCTGTTGTCTGATCCGAAGTTGGTGATGAATAGATAATGGTAACTTTGGATTTCAAACGACACAGCATCACTCGCTCCGTCTGTTTGTATCGTCTGTGAATCATTAGAAACTCTCGTTAAATTTCTCAAGAACTGTTCAGTTAAATCATTACAATAACAGGGGACAACATTTACTCCATTAAACTGAAAAATGACCGACCTGTACAGAAACCAGAGAACCCTGCCATCTGAACAGCGTCGTCTGTATTACGTTGTTTTCGTTGTAGGCACCATCGGAACCATCACTTCCAACATTACTGGTCAAAGACCCCACTCGCTCGCCATTCAACATCAGCATGTAGTTTAGACCATTGATGTCAAAGCTGTACCATCCAACCAGTTGTCTGACGCTAATCTACATAGCAAATAATCAAATGTTTGAATGCAGGTCACAACATATATTTCTTTTGAAAATTTCCAATGAAATGAAGATAATTTGTCAGTTCATCCTACCTGACTGATTGCAGAAAGAATGATATCTGCTCCGGTTTGAGCATGCGCTGTTGTTGCAATGGTGGTCATGTCGACGGAAACGGTATCCAGAGATCCCAGCGAACGGATCACGTCAAAGTAAACAGTTCCAACGTCTTCTTCCACATAATTCGTCACATCTCTGATGAGAAATCATCAGTTATTTTTGAAAAATTAAATGAGAAATAAATGTACCACTGTTGGATTTTCTGCTTTGAAATATAAATGTTTTTCGTGACATACCTGCTTCCGGCAGTGAATATTTCCAGCAACCCATAAGGAGCATCATTTCTTTCTATTATAACTGTCTTGCGTGAGACAACCCCTAGAGAAGCGCCACCTTCTGGAGGTAACAGAGTCAGATAAAATATTTCTCTCTCTTCGGGAATATCATCTGCCACTGCTTGTAACTGTAGTACCGCTACACCCTGCAGGAATGATTATCATTAAGCATATACACTGATACTGGGAATGTCATCTCGGATTTTAGCTAACACATGTGAATCTTTCTAGATACCTCTTTATCTTTGAACGTAATATATCCACCAGAGGGAGCTAAATCAGTTATATTTTCCTTGCCATCTAATGTTGTAATTTTGAACGGCACATTAACTACTCCAAATACACCAGGTTCCCTAATTAGCCTTATTTCCTGGAGACTGTCGGCTGAGCCAGTGCTGGTTGGTTCATTTAATGTAACGTCATCAACTGATTCGAAAGATACTACACCACTTGCTAGGTCGCTCGATTGTATCATAATAGTGGCTGAAATAAATTTAATTTTCACAAATCTTAAACTTGTTTTTCATCTTGAAAGAAAATTGTACGTTTCACCACAGGGCTGATGGCGTTTACCTTTATGAGGATCTCCCAAACGCAATCCGTTTTTGGGACTTGCAAGAATAACCTCAAACTCCTCGTTAGGCTCTGGTTCATCATCATCATGAATTTGCACGGATATGACTTTCTGATATTCCCCAGGTAGAAATTCAATATCCTATGAAATACAGCATCCTATCAGCTTACACAATGGATTTTCTTTTTTCGACGTTTGCATCAAAAGTCAAAAGACGTAGAAAAATGGCAAGAAACCTTACTCGTGCTTCAAAATCAAAGTCCTCTCCTCTGGTTGCACCATCAGCAGGCTGTACCTTTTGTTGTGCAAAAGCAAAAACCGAAACCCGACCAAATGTTCCAAGAGTACGTTGAATAGTGAGCGAAATGCTTGTCCTGGCTTCCTCCAAATAAATACTGCATATGCAACGAAAGATGGGTTTGCAACGGTCATAAAGATGTGTACAGATTCTAATGTTCTCTTCTGGTGGATCGCTTTTTTAATTCAGATGGAACTTACGATACGGACTGTGGAGCAAATATAACCTCTCCCTGTGTTCCATCGTTCGCCTTTACGACAATCTCTGCCACTGTACCTTCTGATGCTGCATTTGTGGAAATATTAAATATTACGCCAAAGAAATATTCGTAAAAAAGTTATTTTAAAACTCAGCTAAATACCATTAAAAGTTTGGGAAAAATACGACTTACCCAACACTGGTTGAAAGTTAGTTGTCATACTAGACAAAAGCTGTAACTGGGTAATTTGTACTATAAATACTTCGTCCACTTCAGGAACACTATCTTCTTTTATTTGAGCAACAATTGTACCGGAATTTTCTCCGTCGCTAATGGTGATGTATCCACCAACTACTGGAATAAAGTCGGTACCTGGAGCGGCAGGCTCCAAATTAGTATTTAGCGTGGAGACTGCACCTTGTTTGGTGTCATAATAGACCCTTACATCACCTGAAATAGAATTTAATTTTATCGTTATCATGCATCTATTGAGAGAGCGTGTTTTCTTAAAGTGATACAGGTAAGATTCACATTCCATACCAATTGCCCCGAACTTCCTGTCCACCGATAAAGATATAACGGCATCAGCTTCATCCACAATTCTTCGCAATGAATTTTGCCCGAAACTGAAAACTCCATGTGGATCGTTTCCGCCTTCTATTGTCAATAGTGCTTCACCCTTGAGTTCACTAAGAGCAGCTGCTCCTGTGTCCCTCACTCCTTCCGTAACCAGGTTCAGTAGACGAAGGGAGTATTCCTGGTTTACCTTGGGTTGGTTATCTCTGAGAACCTCAATCATGATTGTTTTACTCAATTCTCCGGGTTCAAAGACGAGAACGCCGGATGTGACACTGAACCTGAAGGCGGGAGGTTCACTGTTCATTGTCGAGATTTCCCAGTCTGTGGTTACTCTACCTAATGCTGGCTGCGTCCTCTCTATCGTAACTTCCAACTGTTCTCCTGCAATTATGTAAATAAAATAAAATACCAGGACCTAAATCCATAAACCAAATCAAAGATTCCAAATAGTAAAACTTTTACACAATTAATGGTGCTAGCCAAACAAGATACACAGCTGATGAAGATTCTTACCTTCTGTGACCAAATAGGCAGTGTCTGTAAAACTTAGTACACCGGCCACGTAATCATTGGCCATTATAATCACATTAACGAAGTCTTCATTTTCATCTATTTCAGAACCATCTGTCGGATTCCGCAGCTCTATTCTTATATTTTCATCGTTTTCTGGAATATCGTCGTTTTCTATTCCCACGGTGATTACTTAAGAAATACGAGAACAATTGTTATTGATGAGTCATTAGTAATTGTTATAAAGATAAATAACAATAGCATCATAGCAGACAACAAATAGACAACATTTTCAATTTGATGTCCAGTTGAAACACACCTCGCCTGGTTACACCTTGTTCAAAGACCATAACTGCTCCATCAGCAATGTAGTCCTGATCCTTTGTTGCATTGGACTGTACAATCCTGGCGTACCATTCAACAGAAACTTCACCAATTGTTCCTCCTGTAGAATTTGGCAATTCATACTTTGAGACTGTCCGTTTTTGAGATTCTTACACATTAGAACTATTACTAAATAACGACAGAGTACCTTGTCGTTCAATGATTAATTCGACAGAGAACTGGTCTCTTTCCTCGGCTGTGACTTGATGACCATTTTCTGTTGCCACCGGATCACTGCTGTAGACTTTGAATAGCCCGTGTGCTCTGTCATTGATAGCAATCGTAACTAAAGACTCCATTTGTTCCCCAATCTAAATGTTAGTAAAAATTAATGGACCGTTAAATTTAGTTCATTGATAAATTCTAGTTTAAATGTTTCTAAATGTATTCGTATTCTTTCATTTTCACACGAACCTGCGGCATGTTGCTTGGGTTGGCAGCTGGTCCTTCCAGAAGTTCTACTCTAGTCAGTTTTATTCTGAAAAGTTCAGGCAACTCAGGTATGACATCCGCTTTTATAGTGAGAGGTATAAAACCTTGTATAGATCCGTCATCCATTATAATATAAGAGTCTGTGACTGGAAAATAATCTAGTCCAGGATCAGCTCTCCTCGAATATAAAATCTCAGCCTGAAAAGAAACCCACAGTGTTTGGTTTCATGGCAAATAGAGGCGACACGTCTAGAATTGTGAAACGGTGCTGGGCTGGTAGTGGTCTTACCAGTTTTATGTTTTTTGGGTAGTATTCATATCCCGTTCTGTCGGTTACATAGGCTATGTCAGCCACAGTAAACCAGTTACAGTCTGGGAGTGTTGAGTTGAAATCAAATGATAAACATGCTTCCGTCAACAAGCAAAATGTAGCACAAGCCTGAAACAGTGATTGTAGTTTAATTTTGAAAACTGGACTACCAATAGTAACACTGAATCGATCTGGAAATGGTTTAGCAGACTACAGAAGTTTCAACTACTTTGTATTGAATCAACATCAGTTGATAACAAACCATCAGCGGATCCGGTTGATCGTCCACATTCCACCTGGTTCCAGCGGACGGTAACTCCAGTTTACCCGGAATTGGTTTGAAAAAGTAAGTGTACACATCTTCACCATCCGTGTAAATCTCTCTGAGTAGATCGAGTTCCTCTGTACTGTAGTACACTCTCAACTGACCATAGTCTCCTCCACTGAAACAGAAAATTGACAATTCTTTGCTGTATCAGTTGTCAAGTGATACAATAAACTGTAAAAAGATCTTCTGATATTTCATCCAGTGTTAAATAAAAATTAATGACATACAGTCTGGAGACGGTGACATATTGTGTGGCATCAGCATCTAGTTCTTCCAGGACGAAGTTACCAAGCTCAAACTGAATTGTACCATGCGGATTGTCATTTGGAAGCACCCTCAGGGTGAATACACTTCTGTTGGGATCAATGTGTAGGTGCTGCCCAGTGCTCTCTAGTATTGCTGTCTCCAGGCGTATCTCAATAATCTGTTGAGATGATTTACAAATATTATGGGAAGGACAAATGACCTTCTCAAGAAAGTAAAGGAAAAAAATCGGAATTAGGTGCATTGAACATAAAGTTTTTAATTCAATTCTCTGTAAAGTTAGCAAAGTCAATAGCACTGTAGCAACCTCCGTTCCCTCTGGAATATCATCAGCAAGAACTTGCAGTGTAAGTACTTTTCTTCCTTCATTGCTGACGAAGTACAAAACCCCTGATGAATCTCGTAAATCATCCACAGCTTCGACCCCTGCAATGCATGAAAAGCACACGACAAATGTCTTATTTCTCCCTGCAGTATTTTTTTTTTAGAATTTCATCTCAAGTTCTTTTGTCAAGAAAAATGCATTATTTTCAAATTCATTTTGCTTGGTGAAATTGATCGAAATATGTGAAGAGTCAACAAAACTATTTCGTTCTGTGTAGCTAAATACCCAGGGGTACAATTTGTGTCATTTCCTGCTACAATTGTTTAAAGGAATGCGGGGCAAACCTTACCATCAATTGTGGCCACCCACCGCACTTCAACAACTCCCCGGGTTCCGTCTCGTCTCTCTACCGGTATCTCTATAAACTCTGATTGCTGCACATTTTCCCCGGGGGCTGGCTCCTGAATATCCCTGTGCAAAACCTCAAAACCTACAAGAGGTAAAATTGCGATTTCAGACAATTAGGGAACAAGGTAACACATTTAAGTTCATAGCATTCTACACTGTAAAGTTTAGTTTAAAAGTAAGTCATTGAATTATGAAGGTGAAAAATTTATACGCATTTTTACCTCTCAGATATTTTAAAAATCGATTTTTAAGATTTACTGTTTCAAAATTAACCGACTATTAGAAATTGTTTTACCAAAGTTTCCGTGAGGATTATCTGAGGCATTGATTGTAATGACGGATTCGATCACATCACCGAGGACGGCTCCTCCGCCGATCTGATTGAGCAGCCGAACCGTGAATGTTTCTGACAACTCAGGCGTGATGTCATCGATAATAGCAATAGGGACGTCTTTCCTACGTTCACCAGATAACAATGTGACTTCAGACGATGTCACACTGAAGTCAAATCTTGATGTTGCGGTCATGCCAACAACTTCGAATTTCACAGTCACCTGAAGTGCATATTTTGGCATCACTACAGAATACAACCCGAAAATTTAATGACTAGAGGTTCTCTTTTGGTTAATAATATGGGTTTTAAGTTTGAACATTGTCCATTACCTGACCAAAATCTCCTCCACTCCTGACAACGCTGACGATACCGCCTGTGTGATCCTCTTCTATTGTGATACTGTCTGTTGACAACTGAAGTACTCCGTTTGGGTTATCATTTGCAGCTATCACTATTTGTGCGTATGTTTGTTGGGGTTCTCCTAATATTGGCGACCCGATCACTGAATAACATCAAGATTATTAATTATTAATTTTGAATTAATTTGGTGGAATGCCACTTTACTTTTAAAAGAAGATATTCAAACACTACGGGGCGGTTTCTGATGTCTCAGACCCTAATTTGCATGTAAGCATTGTTATTTCCAACAAAAACATCTCACCCAACCCGGGTGGTCTGCATTGAGGACAACTTAGACCGTTGCCAATAGCAACCAATATGGTAGATGATAGTAAGCTGTGTTAGAATAGGAACCATCGCCTCAGAGATCAATTTTTGTTGTCAACCAAGCCTTCGTACCACTGACTTGGCCTGGTACAACCAAAACCTCCTCCTCAGTGACGGTTCCTCAAAGATTTGGCTGAATTTCTACAAGCAGATTAAAACAGGCAAATAGCTGGTTTAACCTGGCTGCTATGTCACCCTTTTGAAAATTGATGTTGAAAACTTCTAAACAGAACAACCTGCCATAACAGGCACTGTTGAACTGTTTTCCAATTTCAATTTTTTTCTTCTCCTGTACCAATCTTTTGAAGCTAATTTTGATTTTTTGAATTTTGATCAAATAACATGTATCACACAAGGAACACGAGCACAGAATAGGAATTATATATATATATATACCGTCTCTGAGCTGGGCCGTTTCCAGCAGTGTGGTACCGGTCAGTATGACAAACACAGACTCATCGACTTCGGGAGTAGAATCATCAATAATTGTAATGTTGAAACGTTCTGACGTCACGCCAGGCTCAAATATGACGGAATTGTTTGTCAGCACGAAGTCAGTGTCCGAAGCTCTGCCGACTCCCACTGGCAGGTGATTGAACGTCTGAACTGCTGTTAACGTTCTGTAATGCACCTGAACCGTTCCAAATGTTCCCGAACTTGGTTGTCGTTCTACAGTAATTGGTATTTCTACAATAAAATTCATTGAAACTAGTTAAACTACAATGCAATACCTTTATCCAAACATGAATGATCCACCATCAGAAGAAAGTAATGGGCAAAAGGCTGTTGCGGAAAACAAACACTCACCTAATGGGGACTAAAAGAGTAGATGTACATTGGTTCAATGAAGAAAGTAAAAGCTGGACTTTCCCTCATTGGATGCGGTTCATTAACAAACAAATTATCTCTATTCTTGAATAAGTAGTTCTGATGAGTTGGGGAATCTTTGATGTGCGAATGCTTTTTTTCAGATTATCCTTACTTTTGTAACAGCTTAAATATACATCGCACACATTAGATACGATCCTTGAGGCAAAAGCATTCAAGTATCTGCACTTAGTTCTTTGTACTCTTCTTATTAAGGAATTTTACCTGAGTGTTTTTCCTCCACTCTGAGAGGTCTAGATGAACTTGAAATGATGTACACGCCATATGGATAGTCATTAGCAAGGATCGTAACCTTTGAAATCAACTTGTCAGATTCTCCTAAGGAGCCCTGTTAATGCACAGAAGAGTACCTTGACAGTATCACGCAAAAAAGATGCAATTAAAAGAAGATGTTTCCATTGTTAAAAAAACACTGTGAACAAATTATTTTTTTATTTTATTACTGCCAGTTGTTTTTTAATGTTTTCTCATCGACTTTTATCAGTGCTTCAAAGAAAATCATCAGAATTGCATGACGAACCTAATTTCTGTTTGATGTGTGTGTTGAGTGTTCATGTCATTCCCTTTAAATGACTAATTGTACATTATCAATTTGGAGATGATTACAATGATATTGACTTGATTAAGCTTTGAGTACTCACCAAGGACACAGAAGTAATTTGCACCAGGAATATTTCATCCAGTTCTGGCACAGTATCACCCCTGATTTTGACCTGAATATCTCCTTCAAGTTGGCCCGAAGAAAATGTTACTTTTCCGGATGTTTCAATCATGTCATTGTTTGGGTCATTTTGTATATTCCATCCTAATTCTACCACTCCTATGCTTCCACCTTGCCTTGTAACCTACACACATTAATTGATACAATGATTGAGGATAAAAAACACAAACGGTCAGAAACCAGTACATGGATTTTCAAGCGATATTTAATAATAATGGGAAGTAATTTATTTCTTCGATATTCATTCATTTTTTGCAGCATTAATATTAATTGATATAATGATTAAGTTTAATGTCTTTTGAGAATGAAAAAACTGACAGAAATCAGCACATAGATTTTCACGCGATATTTATGTGGAGAAATTAATAATGGGAGGTACTCTATTTCTTCGACATTCATTCAATTTTTGCAGCATTAATATTAGGCTCTGTGATATGTATTCAATGTATTTTTCCAATATCAAGATTTGCTGTGAAAAGGCATGCGAAAGTTGTGCTGAAACTCAATATGGATCTTTGATGGCCTTCCATTTATTTTCCAAGCATCAAATATTCTTGCATGAGTTCAAAGCACATGGAGGTGACTGGATTGCTTAGCGACCATGTGTGACCCTGTTCCACATAAAAATGTCAATACCTCTCTGCTGGATGTAACTAATTTGCTTTACTTCATTTCACACCAAAGACGTTACTGAAGTGTTACGTAATGACAGAAAATGATGACTAAATCGGTCACGTAAAAAGAGATAGACCGAAGCTTGCAAGGGTCATGACGCATTCATACTTTCAAACTGGTAACTTGACCCAGAGGTTCAATTTTAGAATTTAATCATACTGGAGGGATACCTTGAATCTATTGATCCTTAGTTTGTTCAGCCGCAGTACAGAATAATAATACTGTGTTCATTCGGCATAAACCTCTGATTACCTTAAGATGTGCAATATCAAAGCCACTGTCACTATTTTCCATTGCTGTCACTTCAAGAGACTGCGATTCAAATCGGAAAACACCATGCGCTTGATCTGAGTTTTGTATAGTTATCTCTATGGTGGATCCTATTCCGACCTCTGCACCTCCAGATGGGTTAAGTAGTTCCACCTAAATCAAAAAGAAATTGATATGATAAACATTTGATACACAATATGGATCAAATTGTAAGTAAAACAGCCATTTCATGGGTACAATATGTTAATGTGCACGATGCTACAGCTCTCAACAACCCTGAGGAGTTGGAAAGCCAGGGTTTTATCTAAAAACACTTATTTCTAACTTAAGATGTTAAAGTTCCAAGGTTACCTTGAAGATCTTTTCGCTTTGTGGTATCAGGTTATCAAGTATTGTTATGGATAATATCTTGAAGCGTTCCCCGGGTGCAAATGTTAAACTGCCAACTTTAGCCTGAAGTGGAGATATTTTGTCAAAATTACAAATTGCGTATGTGGACATTTCATTGATTTCAATTATCGATAAAGTCACAAATAAAATGATGTTTAATATTAAATTGAATGTTTTAGTTGAAGAAATAAATAATTTACACAAAACAAAGATGCTGGATACATTTCCTAATCAAACTTTGGTGTGGCCCCAATCTGCTGCCGCAACAAAACCAAGACAAAAGTAATAACTAAATATCTTCAATCAGAAAATCACGAAGGCGTGAGATCTGCAGCTTCATTATTGATGATGCCTATCTTGTGATCAGTGAGATCTTTTTACCATCCTTTGATTGAAGCCCCTACTGTAAGTTTGAATAGAAGATAAGGCCATAGGTTAACGATGTTTACACCTCGTAATGTGAGGTATCATTCCTAGTTTTCTGGCTATTAACAGAGAAGTTCTGCCCTTTGTTTGAATTAATTCTGTTGAAATAAAATACTGAGATGCTATTTCAGCCAGAACTTTGCATTTCCTCACTGGTAGTTAGTTGCTGGTAATATCCAAGAAGAGGTTCCTCTTTTGCTTTCTGCGAGCTGAGAATGCTTTAGGCTGTCAAGGGTGAAGGGCGAAATAGCAGTCGGTCAGGTTTTTCGGTGGGGTACAAGTTGCTGCAGTGTTTCACCCATTAATCAACCCAACACTTCGGTTATGCTTGTGCGATTAAATCCTAACGAAGAACGCAGATAAAGAATAGTATATGTCGTGCATAAATCATACTTTTCGCATCATTATGTATCATTATGATGACATAAAAAACTGATGCTTCTAAACAGTACGAACTAGAGGGTGAAGTTACCAAAGTCATTTCATGAGAAATGACATTTTTGAATAAAACAGGTGATGACTAAAATAAGCCACTGAAAATGCCTTAGATGTTCAACGTGATGCTAATTCTAACTGTCGAAAGTACTTCGAATGGAGGATCTGAACTCCGCATACTGATTTGATGTAGACTGATAAATTAAAAGGGTTTAGTGAATAGACGAAGGATGAAAGCAAATTTAGAAGTATTCAATAGCTTACACATGAAAAATATCAATATGTCTTGCAAACTTACATTACACTTACTGTGTTCTTTGTAAAGGAACTGATGTTTATGTTATGTGTGGCACTCCAGGTAATTTGGCACAAATACGTTCTAACATCGTTGTTATTTATTGGTCCGCTTTATTATAAATTAATCAAGTGTCTCAATGCTGTAGATATCATGAGGATTCTGACTGATGCTGAAGGGTGTTAACGTACGAAAACTGTATCCCTAATGTTTCCCGCGAATTCATCTCTGACACGTCTGTCATGTCCTAGTATGATCAACATTTGGACCACCAAAATTGTTTCAAATCTGTATCAGGTACAATTTTTATCGACATTGATTAATATCGCACATTTACCAATATTGCTTCTGAAACTTACGATTGAATTCATAAACAAGTCTGGTTAAACATACACATACTCATAGTATTGGGAATGCCCTCAAAATTATTAGATAGAAAAGTAAAGCCGATTATATTAACATTCCAACCTTAAACTTTTAAGTAAAATGTTAAATAGGAAACTTTACTTTTCAAACACAATTAGTACTGGGGAGTATCGACCCAAGAGCAAAGCTGTTGACGATATCAACTCAGTACTCATACAGCCAAAAATTTGACGGGTAACGTAAACAATACATAAACAGCTATTTCAATAACTTTGCAACATCTTTCGCTAAATGTCACAGTAAAGCTTCTTGTAAACACAGTAAATTACCATTACTCAGAAAACATAACATGTTACCAACTATTACCTTAGACTAAGCACAGTTGGTTTTTCTGTCAGTTTGGAGCCTTGCACAAGATAAAAGATAAGTAACTATGATTATTGACAAATACATTACATTAATATATTCCATCTTCATGTGTCTACAAACATTATGGCTGAGATAAGGTTCCTATAACCATTTGTTAAATAGATTGCTGAGGAAACTAACAGGGCGTTCCAATTTGATTCTGGCTATAAAACAGTGCTGATAGATTATGAGGGGTGACGCTATATTATTAAATAATTCAAAGCGCCCATGTCGGGAGGTTCAAAAGAGGGACTTGCCAGATTTTATTTTGATGACTAATGTGTATAAGTCTGGTTTGAATATACTGAGACAAAAATAGATGGTAAATCACAGTGTTACTTGTATCTTGAACACTTTCTGTTGGTTTGTAAGATTCTGAGTAATTCAGAACAATGTCGTCACAGATACACGTGAAATAGAGACTATGCTGAGGGTCAGATTCTTGATTCATAGCAGGTTGTTTGGCAGACGGAACTGCACATCAACAAATGAATTCGTTGCCTCATGCAGATGTTGCAAAAAGTGCACAACCATCTTTGTATACCTAAAAAGTCATTTCCATGAAATTCATCTGAAAACTGGCGTGATAAGATGGGTTAGGCAGACGCAGTGCATACCCAACCACCACTGAGTTAAACAACTAGTGGAAATCATTACCTCCACAACATTAGTCCCGCTATGCTGCATATCATACCCAACATTACTGCTGAAATTACCATATTTTCAGAGAAAATTGCTCCCTAGAGAAGCTCATTATAACTGCAAACTTATTCTTTTGTGTCACTCATGTGATCTCAACAGAAATTGGAATGCTGTTATCTTATGAACCGGGTCCTATAACGGTCATAAGGCAATTTCTCCCTATCCGTGTAACTACTTCTTTGTGTTGC
>JBCAUG010100843.1:0-21789 GCA_038406175.1 Haplosyllis leylae | reverse complement strand
CCCCCCCCCTGTTAACAGACAGACACCTGTGAAAACATAACCTCCCGTCGTACTACGTACGCGGGCGGTAATAACAAGGTCACTATTTGGATAATGTTTCAACATATGAACGCTGCGTCGCTACCAATTTTGGATGAATGAATGGAAATACACTATATTTAATACCCCACAATCAGTATCTTTGCTAACCATGGTGTCGTGGATTTCTTACTAACGTTTTACTGCCCACAGACTAACAATGGAGAACTAAACAAAAGTTTATATTTGCATTTATTTGTACTGAGAAAGCAGGGAATATCCCTCAGAGAAGCATTGTCATTAAAAGTGTTCAAAATACTCCTTTATTACTTAAACCCTTTATTTGATACTTTGCAGAGATATTCAATTTGAAAGTCTGGGAAGAGAATCGGGGCAAAATATAGCTGGTGTAGTGATTTCAAATACCCCATCTTATAAATCGCCCCGAGGTGACAGAGATGACTGGATTTGGAAGCTTCAGGGGAATTTCAATATGCGGGATGTTAGAATTTATGAAAAGAGTCGGGACGAAACAAGACGCGCAGCTGTTGTGAACGAAACTACTCGTCCTATCCTGATTTTCACCTTTTTGCAGTTTCCTGTTCATTTTTTATAATACATATCAAATCTTATCTGTCATCGCGCAAACGAAGGCAGAAAATTCCCCTGGTCTAGATTAGGTAAAGTACGATCGTTTTTGGACAGTTTAACGATGGTTTTTGAGAGCCAAATCATCACCGTACACGGTCCACTCATTTTCGTGCAACAAGAAACAAGAGAAATGCTGAAAGATGTATTCTGATTAAATTAGATAGTTTAGAATTTTTTGAAATGAACATTGAAAAATATTTTGAAATATCTTTGGAGAAATTGATATTTGTACAGCAATGCGGAAAACAGTCAATCTGAGTTCCAAATTTTATCAAAAATTTTGCCGCAAATATTGTTGAATTCCAACACTTTTCCATAACTGTAAAACTGGTGCCAATTTTTTTCACGGGCGTTAGGTTTCGTTTCGCGGAGTAAAATCAATTGACAGAAGAATTATTTCGAGAAATCTGAATTCATTATTGGTATATCATATTGTTATTATCACCTGTTCAAATGTTTGGCCGAAACAACGTAAAAATACCGTCCTGTTGTACACTGAGTTCATTACCCTTGTGAAGGTACCAATCAACTCGAGAGACCATTCTACACTCTCAGTGCAAAACCTATGGGTTGTATGTAACCAATTTTGTGCAATTTTTCCTGGAAAAGTTTAACACTCCTTCAATACTTAATTCAGATCAGTGGGTGGCTAATGCAATTGTGCAATGGATAAGAGGCAAAATATTCAGTATGACAGTAACCTGGAAGTGAGAAAATTAGCAGAATTTCTAGTCACAAAAAATAGTCACAAACTGCATTAATGTCTATGGAAAATTTGCTAGTTACTATGTGTAATCACAAGCGGCTAGTATCTAACAAAGTCCATATCTGTAGTGTTACTTAGGCAAGGTACATCTGCAATGCTGCTTTCCCTGGATGTGTACAAATTACATCTTTACTTCTGTTTTTTTCTGCACACAGCCCTTTTCCCGGGTTCAGTAAAATTGTGTGTTCACACTGCCTGAAATTGGAGGTGTTAACATTTCACAGAGACAGACACAAACAGAGATTCCTATTAGAGTTTTTTACGAATTCTCCGCAATACAATAATGCCAACATTGCCAACTTTGTTTCAGCTATGCCATTGAAATTCAACTGGTCCAGCAAAATGTGTAACCTTTTAATATTATCCTTACATACCCCTTGATTTCTAATCTCACATTCACCAGCATTAGTTGGTGCAAATAATGAAGAAACCCACAAATATATGGGAATACGAAGTTGGCAATAATCCCAACATTGCCAACTTTGTGTGTTTGTGAATAATTCGATTGGGTTCTGACGTAATTTATTGCAGCATGTGTGACTCAAATTTTCATACTCTTAATTCATGATTGAATACAAAGTCACAAGATGACAATGCATAGAAAGGTTAATATATCACATTATTATCACCTGTTCAAATACTTGTCGAAACAGCGTGAAAATACTAGCATTTTGTTGGATCTAAATGTAGAAGATTGAATTTTATAAAATAAAAAAAAAAACATTGAAAGTGTCGGCTGATTAAATATTGGATTGAAACGGGCGGAATGCTCTATTGTGGTAGACTCTGCACGTGTAAACAGGTTTGCGGTGCTAGTCGGTCAATGACCTCCACAATCGTTTATCAAACCTTCCAACAATAATTATACTTCAAATAAAACCGTTGTACCAGTAGTTTTTCAAGAATTTTTGGAGAGTAAACTTCAAAGTCCCTTTCTGGAATAAATGCTCAACCGTTGAGGTTTTAATGATTTATCTCTCGTGCTGCACCTGCAGAACAACTTGACTTTTAGCAGCTTATTAGCAGCAGTTTTCGCACATTTTATCATCACCTAAGGGAGACATTACCGAAACAGATCACATTCAATCACTTCGTACAGCGACGAAATTTATTTGTGTTCATTTTGGACAGGGAATCAATTGGTTCAAAATTAGTTGTGTTTTGAAAAGTTTCGCAGCGTGAGGTTCTCGCCCAGGGTTTCAGTCAAATAAACAGCTAAAAAGCTCCATACTCTGTTCTAATATAATATAAATACATGTTAATTTCTTTCCATTCTAGTTAGCTATAAAATCCATTCATCCAGTTAGACGATTACAACTTGTGTCAAAAATTTTGATTGGCACACTTGATCAAATCGGGCCAGTTTGAAAATATAGACCATTTATTTGCAACAAATTAATAATTCATATATTCTACTCTCGTAGGCCAGCCCCGATTTTAATTGTAGAGTTGGGGGAAGGCGTTTTTTTTTTGCCATCGAGAGTGACTCCTCAGTAACTTGATTTATGGTATAAAATGTATCACAACAAATTATTGATAAAAAAATCGTTACACATAGAATTCATTTGAAAGTTCACAACTTTCAATTGAAAAATTGCTTCCATACGTTTGGCAAAAAATACCTGCTGGTTAAATATTTACTTAAAATCTGAAGAATCAAATCAATTATAGTCGCCTCTTCTACATGTCGACGTGTTGGACTTAGTGTGAAAAATTGCCCTGAGTAAAATCTACTTTTTGACACATAGGTAAAACTCTTGTTGGTTTTAGTAGAAACTAATCACTTATTTCATATATTGTCTTTGTTTTCATAATTAAGTTTAAAATATTTTATGAGTGGCAATGCGATTCGTTTTTCCATTAGAATACTACCTATATGTTCGTGGTAGATTCTCGTTTTTGTGAAACATTCCAATATTTTTCAATTTGAAGAATTTCTTTAATTTTGATAACGGTGCATGAAAAACAAGGCTGATTTATTTAACTAGATCTCAAACTAGATCTATTAATCCTGTTTTGGTTATTGGAAATCACCGAAACAACAAATACAAATGATTGGTATCAAGTACAAACAGTTTGACTGAACTGCTGACTCACATCTGATGTAAAGATCATCTAGAAGAAGTGGATCACCGTGTCCTTCATTCAGACATACTCAGCTTGATGCTAAGTTTAGATGACAAGACTTCAGAGATCAACTCAAGATTTAGTGGGAGCTTTAAATGTCGCATATGTATCGACAATAGTCTACCCCTTTTGATATTACGTGACAATGTTGAAAGGAGTGTACGATTGATCACATCTAGACTTACCAACTTTCCTTCATATCTTGCTTAGTTGTGATAAACTATTTAGAGTTTTGAATTGCGTCCTACTTACTTGCTGTTTAGAGATTAGAGTTTACCTTGTTTAGTTTTCTGTTTAGAGTTGCATCTTGCTTTCTTGCTTTTCAGAGTTTTGAGTTACATCTTGCTTTCTTGCTGTTTAGAGCTTTCGAGTTGACCTTGTTTAGTTTCTGTTTAGAGTTTTGAGTTGTATCTTGCTTACTTGCTGTTTATAGTTTTGAGATGCATCTTGTTTAGTTACTGCTTATAGTTTTGAGATGCAGCTTGTTTAGTTATTGTTTATAGTTTTGAGATGCATCTTGTTTAGTTACTGTTTACAGTTTTGAGATGCATCTTGTTTAGTTACTGTTTAGAGTTTGAGATACATCTTGTTTAGTTACTGTTTAGAGTTTTGAGTTGTATCTTGTTTTGTTACTGTTTAGAGTTTTGAGTTGCATTTTGCTTACTTGCTGGTTAGAGTTTTGAGATGCATCTTGTTTAGTTACTGTTTAGAGTTTTGAGCAGTTTAAGAACCTTGTGGAAAATTTGGAGTGTTTAAAGTGTTCAAGAACTGAGTATTGAGTGTACAGTTAAAAACCACAGTTCATCTTACTTAATTAATGGCCGAATTTATCAGATTTAAAGTGAATTCAGAACAACTCATAATCAAAATAAAAGCTTGGATGAAATGTACGTTTTTGTCCCCTGTATTTTGTGCAAATAGCTGAAGCTGGTTTTACCTGCGGTGAGAGTTTCTGTTGCTGTTCACGTGACCTCTTCCGTTACATCCGGGGGTCGGACATCTGTATAAAAAACAAAAAAAAGAAAAGAATATTAAATTCTCTGCGACTTTCCGCAAATTTACAGATATCATGGCTAAATGAACGTTCTACGTTTCGCCTTTACGCAGAGTCGATGCCTAATATTCATTTTTTTTAATTGAATTGATTAATTAATTTTGACAAATTAATTGAATTGGTCGAACTAATTTATCTATTTAATAATCGTTATTTTAAATATAACTTGCAGAAACCAAATTAATTGAATTAACTGAATTGATTATATGCATAGATTATGTGCGTAGGTGGTCTTTTGCTCGTTGCTAATGAAATTTTGGTTTTCAAAATGAAGAGAAAAATTATTCTACAAAGAAAAAATGTGAAGATTTTACAATTAACAGATCATCACTCCCCAAACCGCTTCAGTCGTTTTGTATAAAAAGCCCATGTGTCCGTTCAAAATGAGGATACTGAATGAGTAAATGGGCGATGTACGCCTTTGTTTTCGCCCAGTGTAAACGGAGCCCAATAATACACGTTGTGAAACTCAACTCGTAAGAATAAACGTAAGAATAAAGATTTTTCTTATCTGAACACCTAATCATGAAAACAAATTGACGTTCACTGTTTATCTATGTAAGACACACTGACTACAGATCTTGTTCGAACTTTAAATGCCGTATCTCCACAATCGACTTCGTTTTAGCTTTCCTGTGCGGAAATAACTCTTCTACTTTTGGTTTGTTAAAACATGAAGTTGAAACAAGTGTATTTCTTTAAAAAAGAATGACCATAGTAACTTTTAAAATATTTTCTTCAAGATCTCCAAGGGAATTTAAATCTTGGCAATCCTCATTTCTGTGGTCAAAGCTACTAAACTTTGTCATAATTTATTTCGAGTGAAAAACACATGTATGCTGGATACTTAAAAAGTTTAATACTGTGAAAGCATCAGCGTTGATGTTTTGCATCAGTCCAGAACCATTTTGATTTTTGACACTAGCATTGAGGATGGCGTTGATACTGATGCAGACCTCAGTGTGACTGATGCAATTGAAATCAATGTATATATTCTTCCCAAGCGTCAACGCCAGCATCAACACTGACGTTCGGCGTGAAGACAGTAAATACGCATAATGGCCCTTTTTAAAGGTTTTGAAAGATTGTCTCGTGATATTGGACCAAACAATGGGCGTGTTGATATAGCTGTACTAAAATATGAACTCTAAGAAAATAAAAAAAAAATACGTACAGAAAAGCAATTCACGAGAAAACGTTGATCTTTTGTTAAGAAAATAAGAACGGAAACGAAACAAAAGAAGAAAAGAGAAAAGTTAAAGTTAGACGTCTTTACCTCAGGACATGTTCGTGCATCGCCAACACTGAAAAAAAGTCAACATTTCAGATTATAGTTGAAATTGCTTGGTCTTTTGCCTGGTCGTTTCAACTTTATCGAAGTAACCTTTTTAGACACAAAGGGTATTTTTCGTACATCGCATTTAAACTGTTTTATCAAATGACACGGTTAACATATTCAAACTCAAAAATTGCAAAAAAAGAGAAAATTCAATTATCTTAAAGACCAATTTCCTTGTTAAGTGGTTTCGTCAGACAAATTTGTAAAAATCAAAACAAGAAGTCTTCATTCAGCATTTGGAGCTAATACCTCAGTGTGAACAATAATTTAAAAATAGTAGGAACAAAATACTTGTGGAGCCAGTAATACCCCTCTTCCGGTTGTCGGGCGATATCTCCTCTGAATTTTAAAGCCAAAGTAGGGGATTTATTTCCTTTGTGGGAAAATTTGTGACCCGAGTTTTTCTTAATTTTTCTAAAAATTAAAATCATTCATAATGTCTCAGAGTTGGATTTATCAGTTTCAATCAGGACAATCTGGATCTCGCGCAACAATTACTTGGCAACTCCAGGATTTCCCAGGGGGGACGCCAATACCAGAGGTCGTCAACATATTATTTAGCCTCTTTTTTAACCAAAAAACTGCATGAAAACGAAAGAAATTGAACCGTGAGTGGGGCAACCCTAGCGCCCTCTTTGGATCCGTCAATGGATGTGTCCCCAGACAGTATTAGTGGCCCACTGATGAAATTATCCACAACTATTTTTTCAAGAAGAGTATAAAGTGGCGGTTTGTAAATCTGCATGTACTTACTGCGTCCCTCGGCGGACATCTTGTCCTTTCTCGGACAGCCGGACAGGCTCCTGTGGTGAGAGTACAGTCCCGTGATGTGTCCGGTCCCATCGCAACCCGGTGTCGGACACTTACTGTCTGCAAAGAGAAAGCACAGAGGCAAGTTAGAGAACATGATTTTCATTGACTGATCTTTGATTACTATTCTAGTTTTCCTGTTTTGGTTTTTCCAAACCCCAAACTAAATAAAATAGGTTGCTTAGTATTTTCAATAGCGTCCATAAAATCCAGTGATAAAATAATGATAAGAGTTGTGAATTGAAGACGTTAAATGAAGGAAATTCAGGGTTATAACAAAAGTATCACTCTTCGAATCACTTCCCCTACTTTCCTCATATCCCATTATTCCGTTTTCTAGCCCCAGTGTTAAACTTACTTCGGCAATGGGAAATTTTCCTTGTCCATTTTTCATTTCTTAAATTGACGGTTTTGAAATTAAATATACAAAATGCAGATGAAAACATTGTATTTGACTCGCTTCAGAATCATGTACAAGTTCTCGCCCAGCAATTCTAATTGCAAAAAGGAAATGAAGACTGTCTTTTTCCATGATATCCAAGGGAAAGGGAGTTGTTAAAAATGTTTTGTTGGACCTATTGTTAGAATAAAACGGCATAAGCCTGTGATAAAAACAACAACTGGGTCATTTCTCCTTTTGTTCGGTGACGGAGGCATTGTCTCCTTATACTTCATTTTCAATAAAAAAACATTCTTTCTTTGCGGTCACAGACAGTAAATTTTAATCTCCGTAATCTTCTTTCTTCCTTTAGTCCCTTCCCTCAATCTATTAACACGAAAAGAGGCTGACTTATTACAATGACAGTAAACAGTCAAAAATCTACGGAATTCACAGTTGTTTTAATTGTCCTATTTTTCACTTTGTGGGATTTTTTAAATGAATTTCTCAGAAGCAACACAGACACTTGTATGTTTGTCACCGAGAAAAATTCTGTTGAACAAACGGAAAAGGTTAAAACAAATGTAATACTGCTGACAGGTCGCTGGGGTTTTAAGATTTATGGTTTAAATTTAACATTTTACTTGTACTGTACTAAAATGCCTGCCGGCACACAGACTGATAAATTGATATCAATACTAGGAAACGACACAACATGTTGTTTGTGCGTTTTCAGGCTTGCAAATTACACAATCGGTGTACATTCAGAGTCAGTGTTATTATACAGGACAAGGAGGTGGACAAGAGCACAATTCTAATGCTTATGATGTTTTGATCATCGTGAAAAGTTCAATTCTTCGATGAACCTTCTATGGTTAGGTGAGAAAGCCTCTGAAGGGAATCTGACGGAAAAATGTGATGTAAACTATCTCCAGTGAACAAATATTCAATTGGAAATTATCTTTTCAATGTTATGTATCCAAACATCGACAATTTAAATATTCATATTTAGAAACATTTCAGAGAATTTCATCAAAATATCAAAACATCTGACTTCAGTGAGATATAAACCATCAACCTCCAGATGTTTAGTCAGATGTTTTGTGCTTTGTGCCGCAGAACCACTTGACGTATGTACATCCAAATGATTTTGTACAATACAAGACAACAGGAAATTGACTTCTACAAAAGCAAGTCTTAAAATAAAAATTTGTTCATGGGAGGTTTGTCAGTAGATTTTCCATGTGATTCCCATCGCAGAGTTCTGGACCATCAGAACTTTCATGAAGTTGAAAGCACAAGTAAATAGAATTTAGCAGTGGTAGATCCAGGATTTTCCAGACCTTAAAGGTGTAGGTACCAACCTATTATTTAACCAAATATTTGTCGAAAGCTGCATGGAAATGAAAACAAAATGGACTGCCTGGGCTTGGGGGGGGGGGGGGCACGTGTTCATCCCAATCTTTGATCTGCAAATGTTTAGTGCTAATGAAGATGGTGTGACTACTAACATAGCTTATCATGTGCTAAATGGATTCAGTAAGAACAGGCGATCCTCAGCTGAAAGGCTGCCGAATGCATGTCAGGTCAATTTCGTTCAAGTTTAAAAATTATGTTATTCGTTATTTTCTCAATCAATTCTTGCATGATTACTTTGTATGCACCAAGATAAAAAACTAAGTTTCTGTCAAACAAAAAATCAAAGTTATAGCTAAAACAGTTGAGGACTTATTGCCCAAATATATATGAAACTAATCCCAAAAAGCACTTTTACCTTGAAAAATTCACAAAAGGAAATATAAACCAAACAAATTGGGGAGTTTTTTTTTCTTAAATTATGAACAATTGTGAAATATTAGGGAGACAATATCCTGAATGATGTGAGGGAATAAATGAGACTTCAAAACTTTTTGGGGGCGGAATTCCGTGCCCCCAGATCCGCTTAATGAACCAAAATCTAGTTTTTATGGAAATTGAGAATTTGTAAAACTAGATATTGTGGTCAATTCATCATGTGAGCAATTAACATTCTCTGCCACTAATCTAGTTTCTGTGACGAAAATAGACAAAAGTGTCTTACGTACTTTGAAGAATATTTCTGAAAGGATTGCCAGTGTACTGGTGTTACTCCTACCTTGACATGTGTCGAAGGGTCCTGAATAGAACCGACACTGTTGTTTGAAGCTGAGGCTGCATCCGAGTAACATCCTTCACACAACAACGGCATAACAGTCAAGATCTATCAGCTTCTCTTAAATACGCATCACTGTGTCTAATAATGTCCATTCACAAATGCGTTAGGTTGTCCTTGCGTATTCGCAGGTGCGTGAAAAAGTGGGCACCTAATGTACCAGTAGATATTTCAAATGTAACAGGCATGAACAACACATTTGCTGTGTATCGTTGTTTTTTCCATCAGACGTTTTGAATGCGTCTATTCATCTACATCTGCACATGTGTGCTTTACACGTGGAAATACAAACACTGCAGCTGCTTATTTATTTATATACAATTCTATCTGTGTAATTTATGTGCTACGAATTCACACTGTCCATCAGTGTCGTTCCCACTTCCGGTTTTAATAGGTGAACTTTGTTGATTTACATCAGCCGCCGATTTTAAAATATTTTTCAGCTAGGTGACCTTATCTTCCACAACAACTGCTATGAGATGACATTGATTCTACTAGAAGTTGGTTTAATATGTAAAGTTTATATTGTCAGTAGTTTTATTGCAAAATTTGACAGCATTTGTTAAATATTTAATAATTCTCTTCCAAACCGATCCATATTCGTCAGTACAACAAAACGGAAGCAAACTTTTTTGTTGTATTTTACCATTGAACTCAAACACTGAAGCTGCACAAAACACAAAGCCTTGATGAATAAATTATCGAGCGAAAAGAAAACTTCAGCTTTGGTGCAGCTTCGGCCAAATACAATGAAACTTGTGGAAAACTTTGTATTTTTCCAAAAGATTTCCCTTTTGACAAAAATGTTTTGACTCTTTGCTTTTGTTTAATCATTGCTGTCTCTTTTAATTTTTTTAAAAATTTTTGGAGACACCGGGGTGGGGCCACTGGTACCATTACTGTGGACTGCAGATTCACCTACAGTGTGACACCTGCTGACCTCTTACGTCGAGGATTTTTAATCCGCCTACTTGTACAAAAACAAGCATTGGTGGGATTCGAGGCATAGTGTGCGTTATGGCCGCGTGAACCACCCTCTTTGGGGTTCCTTATCTTATGATGCCCTGATCTGTGAGGAGAGGGAGGGGGTCCCCTTTCCCATGATCCACTGATCTCTTGGGGCTCCTTCCTGATCAGTCCTTCCTGGCTGGTCCTTTCTGGAAGGACTCCTTTCCACTCGATTCTTCCCACCAGAAGAAGGTAGGCCTCCTTCCTACCTGTCCCAGTGTACCATAGCATAAGGACTCATTGTGGACAGATCAAATCATCACCTTCCCTCGTACTACCTGCGTGGTCGGTAACAAATATTTCTAATTTTAATCCAAATTGTAATCCAGCCCTGTGGTATCTACCCTGTTGCAGTGCAAAACATTGAGATAAAACTACATGTATCAGTTATTTCCCAACAGAGGCTTTAATGAGAGTCAGTTTCACTTTATGACTGCACTGATAAAAGCCCAGGAAAGGTTAATGATATTTACTGATATATAATGATATGTCAAATACGTAATCTTTTATTGATGTACCAGGCTTTGTCATGTCCAGGTGCAAACCAGGGCTGATTGTACAGAAATTTAATTGAAAATATATTACGTTCTTTCAGGCGGTAAAAACGCAACATTTAGATATTTTACATTTATTTTATGTCCAAAAAACTTATTGTTTACCGGAATATGCCCCAGAAATTGATCAATAAAATTCAGATTACCAGACTAATTGAGAAAAGGTTTCTACTTCAGATTGAACATTTTGATTTGATATTTCTATCTGAAATCCTGTGTAAGCTAAGGCTGCTATGCCCTAAATAGAGTGTCTTTTTGGTTCATATCTGGTGCTACAGCTGTTACAGAAATTTGCTCATTTAGTTTCTTCTGATGTAAAAATACAGCAAAATAGTCAAATTTGGTATCAGCATCAGAACGTCGTGAAACACAATTCAGCCGAAGACAGAACTACGTGCAGAAAAGAAAATATGTAAATTCAGGGAATCCATTTGAAATTAAGGGCAAGACTTCAGAACAGTGTTAAACTTTACACCTAACAAGTCTGCTAAAATACTCCTTGACAACTGGATTACAATGACACCTTTTACCCGTCCCACGTACATGGTTAATATCATCCCAGGTAAACACTCTCTGTACCAGTGTTGCAAATAAAGTGAGACTGGACACATTGAGATTAGGTCCAAGTAAATTGCAACACCAGTTCCATTGTCTGCATTTTCCTTTGGAAAAAGTTGAGATGTGGACAGTAAAGTGTAGCTCGCAAAGTCTCATTTGAAAACTATGGATGCGCTTTTATCTGTACATATAGATGAATAACAATGAAGAAACCAAGCGATAATTTCCTGTTCTCAGTTGTATCTAACTCCACGACTCGCAGAAGATTGTTTTCTTTTGTAAATCGACTTTAAACTCCGTCCATTAAGAACGCTGCACAATGACAACAATGGAGGTACAAAGCTCAACTCGAAACGTTTTATTCTCATTTGGTGGACGTTATTCTTTAAGAACTCGAGACGTCTCTCTATCACGTGCTTCGGCTACTTTTTTTGTTGATTTGAGAACGTTTTATTTCAGGTAAATGTCCCCAATGTGCATACTAAACATTTCATGGGGCATTAAGCCTGGTGGGCTGTTCCAATCATTTGTGCTTAATGATACCTTTTTACCCATGCTACCTTCTACACGCCCCAACATATCACCTAAATTGCCACCAAAATCCCGGACATTTGACACAAACTATAATTCAACATATAGAATGACAGAGAGAAGCATACAGGAAAAATAAGAAGACCAAAATAAAACTCATCATATAAATTTGAACTTTTTACAGATATTCCAGAGTACTTGAAAAATACCAGGTTTCACGACTCTGTAAAACAAGAAATCTCAACAAGTCTGTATTTTTGCGTGAGGCCAACTTTTCCTGAAAAGTATATTTGCTATGAAAAATAAAAGTTTTATGTCTCAAGTTTCGGTGTCGCGCGTGATTTTATTGTCAAGTAACTTTTCTGTTATTTAGAAAAACTGCGCTTCAATTCTTAAGAGTATATGAACTGTTATTATATTAGCGATATCCAGTGCAACCTTCTCAAAAATAGGTCCGTAGGACTTGGTCCTATTTTGCCCACATTGTGGAGTTTCGTTTTGAATAGATTTGCTTTGCAAATAATCTACTTTTGAAAAATTAGAATAAAAAGTCTCCCACGACACGGCACAAAATGTAGCCTTCAAAATGGGTTCGGAAGATCTTCGTCAATTTTGTTATTTGCAGGATCTATAAAAAATTAGGACTACAAGGAACCATGAGGTAAAGAAATCAATAGGAAAAACAAAATAAACAAGCTGACACGTGTACTAAAATAGTTTTCTGTAAACATATGATGACTGTGACATTTTACTGCTTTTGTAAATCCCCCTTTTTAAAAAAAAAGAAAGATAAACTTGACGTTCCTTGTTAACAGCTTATCAACACGATTTATTTCTTCGCTAAATATCACCAAGGCCCAAGTATGTTGCAACTTGCAGTGAAGCGCGACTAGAGCTGTTTGGTATCTGCTTGTGATTGTGTCATTAGTCTCCACAATTAGACTAGTGTGAAGCAAACGCTGGTCCAGGTGTGGGACAAAATCATTGAGGGATGAAAGGTTGTCAAAATTCTTCCACAGGAAGTTTCTCAGAGAACCCCCACCCCTTCCAAAACTTAGCTCAGAGTACTCTGAGGACATCGCTATGAGAACCTCCCCCCCCCCGCCGAAAATTCCTAGCTGAGAGTTCTCTGGAGAATTAGCTCAGAGAATCCCCCTGGGGGAATAAAACCCAGATGGTCATGTCTGAGAGGCGACTGCTGAATACATGAGTATCCCGTCTCGTTTCCTAATTTAGGAACAATGGTGTTGCAACCAGAATTAGGAAAGATCTTGATACTTTGTCATAGTTTTATGAAACTGCAGAAGAAGTATTTTACACTAAATATAAAGTACCAAGAACCAAATCATGTCATGTCATCTTTATCACATCTTACAACTACCAAAGAAAGTATTATCTGCCAATTACTAAGTGCATCAATGTATCAGTGACATGATAGAAATGATATAGCGACTCATTCAATGCTCGTAAGCTTTTAACAGAAGGATAAACATCACACATCCTGACATATTTGGAAGAATATTTGAAAGATAAAATTTAATTTTTAAACTGAACAAATAAAACAAGGCTATTGTTTGGAAGCTCAATGCCACATCCTCATGTGTGTAGTGTTCAGAGAAGCGATGTAACATTCTTGCGCGTACTCTATTTTCCAGTGCCTTACAAGGCACCGGAAAATGCTTCTGCCATGAATACATTGTTCTAACTGTAAAACTAACCATAACGGACCTTAACATTAAACTATCGCTACTCTTACTATGGCTTTATCCCAGTACTGTGAAAAGAGGGGGGTGACACAAATGGAAATTCTGTTTTTGTAAGCACCTTGAGCTTTTGGAGTATGGCGCAAAGCAAAATGGTACACCGAACGAATGGGACCATTCATATACCGTAAAGCTACATAAAGGTTCATTCAGACATTCTGACAGCGATTACCACAACCACAAATGAATTTGCACAACAAGCGGCCATCTTGGGACTCAGACGGTGAAGTCAAAAAGAAATGATTTCCAGACTTACTCTTGCGGCGTCGCATTCACAATCGCCTCTGATCGCACCATGTGAAGAAGCCTTAACAGAAATGGAACCTCGGACTTCAAAAATTACCTTTAAAGGTAGTCTAACCACTTCTCAAAAGAACACAGAGCAGAAGATAAATATGAGACGATACTCAATTTTTTAAATAAGTCTATTTGATATAAACAGGACAATGGATCTTTGTAGCGCCACACGAAGTTGGCTTTTAGTTCTTTCTTTTGAAACTTGAAACAAACCTGACACATTTTTATTATTACTTCAATCTAAAGACGAAATGTCAACTAAAATGTGTTTAAACAAGTATTTTGTAATAAAGCTGACTTCATCTTGTTTTGATTTAGTGAATTATCATCCATTAGAAGAAATTTTCATTTGTGCGGATCTGCCAAGGAAAACATATCAAGGATTGTAAATCATAGCCAATCAATGGGATTGATAATCTATCACTGCATTGTACTTTTTTGTGAGAGATTATTCACTTGCGGCCCATTTGGCAGGACCTCAGTGCAATATTTTCTAATTTTCCAAGTTAATAAAAACCCGATATGCAAAAATGAGAATTGTAATTTTAAACAAACAAGATGGTTATGAGATGTATAGCACTGCATTAATTCAAGCTACTAAGATTTGCCGTTCCATAGTCCCTAGTCCTTTATGAAAGATGCGTCAGCGCAATTTCATGGCGCCTTTCTTTGCTTTGGACTTCAAACGACACCACGCTTGGATTTTAGAGTAAGACCTTTTGGTTTGGTTCATATCTGGTGCTGCACCTGCTTGACATCGTGATCACCTAACGACGTGCGTGAAAAACGAAACTGTTAACTGCGCTTGGTTCGAAAGGATCTCGGTCAAAACAAAGTTTCTGGATGCGGAACTAAATTCAACGCTGTCATGATCCGGATAAATCAACAACCAAATTTTATATCGTATATAATTTTTGTCTAGTTGCAATGCCTTTTCTTCCACCCAGTGTTCCTTGCACCCATGGGGTTTCTACCCGCAAACTTCCACGTTTTGGTCACAGGTTTTGCACGTTGAACATGAGTTGAACTCATCTGGTGATTTATCAATGTCCATCTTGCCATTTAACATTAACACCAGTGCAAAACATAGTTGATAAAAAGGCCTAAAGAGTGGTTCAAACCGAGCGAAAGCGAATGCTAGCGACCTAATCCTTTCAATGTTTTAGTTTATCATTGACAATAAGTGGAGAGAAAAGAGGTACTGACAAATACCAATTGATTGCTGTTTTCAATCAACTTGATAAATGGTGAGAGTTTGGCATTGCGATATTTGCTACCTTTCATACTGACGGTAAATTAAAGGCATGCCGCTTTCACTCCAGTGTAAATAAGCCTAATAAACCTTGCAAAATGTCATAATCTGACATTTAGCTAAATAATAACAATAACTATAACAAGACAACAACTCAATACATTTTTCCTAAAAGAGAAAATCAGGAAATCAAAATTATTCGTAATTAAAATGACATGGCCACAACTCAATGCTAATGCCGTTCCAGGCCATATGAAACCTTTTGACCAAACTAATGGACAATCAATCCAATTGGCCAGTTAGTGCAAATTACAAATGTCATAATTTTTTGATTTGCAAGAACTGCCCAGGAAAGCTTTAATCAAGTAGAGGTAGCTCAACCCCCCCCCCCAGTGAATGACAAAACTTGCTCTCATAAACACAGGCTATCAATAGTTAATAAGGTGTAGCACCAGATGTCATTCTGTGGACTGTTCTTCAAGCAAGTATTCATGCTGCAGACAAATATAAATGAATAATCTGTGGGGCCTTCTACAGAGCTGTTCCTCGGTGCCACAACATTGTCTCATTTCACCAATGAAAATCTCCCAACATTGTCTCATTTCACCAATGAAAATCTCCCAATAAAATACCGACACTTTTTGAAGTTGTTTTTTTTGAAGTTTTAATAGTACTGAAATCTAAACTAGGATGGTGAAAAGTGCTAGGTGAATCATGTACAAAATTTGTCTGCACAACCTCACCAAACAAACGGAGTTTGAAAAGCATGTGGTCAGCTGGACCGATATTACATTTCGTCTGACCAATTTAGAAACTCTGGAGCATTAACAATCGGTGGCTCGGTTGCATGACTTTCTTAAGAGCTGGCTCCAAACAACGTTTGAGAGGCTCCCAAACAGGGCACTTCCGGAATGTAGTTGGAATGAAATCTCTGTTCGGTCAGAATGAACCTCTTTTAAACAATTTTTACCTGATTTCAAAGTCAACAGAAAGCTTCTTATCGGAGCGAGAAATCTGTCGAACTCAAATTTTGTTGCACAGTCTGGAATTTTATTTTTCTTGCATCGAACAGCTACTCCCAGACTTCAGTGCATCGACTCCGGCTTTTTAAAAATATTTTGGAATGCGTTGCGTCTTTGAAGGGCGCACTTTTTCCGGACAAGGAAGTAGCCACTCAACCAAGTACAACAGCGACAGCTTTCGGGCAAGTTACGCGTGCGTTAAAAAAAGACTGCCACAGGAAACAAAAAAATATATCTTGAGTTGACTTCGAAGCCAATCTGAATGCCACTGCCTACTTGGTTTCAAATTTTACATGTTATTTTAAAATATTGACTCAGAACATAAACAAAGCGCAATTCTGTAAATGCAGTGAACATTACAAAGGAAACAAAGAAGAACACAGTAGGTACAAAGATTTGTAGAACAAAGATAAAACAACAGTCTAAGTGCGCGATAATAAAAGTACTCCTCACAACAAATAACAAAAAGAGAAAAAGAAACTTCCATTCTTAATATTAAACAGGCGTTAGTTGCCATTTCTTCGATCAAATTACGACGCAAAGTACGTTTCATGACATAACTGTATCAACACACAGAGACAAAAATTACTTTTCGCTCGCAATATCATATTGTGAATGTATTGTTTGGAAAGTTTTTGATTTTTTTTGCAATGCAACAGAATTGAAGATGACAACGACAATGGACAGAGACGTATTCCTTCAACACGATTCTAGTTATCGTTTGTCGAATCGTGTTGTTCTCTGTGTATTTAATTTGTTCACAAACTTCAGACTAAAACGTAAAATAAGAAAAAGTCGATGCGGATCAGATTTTTCGTCGGAGATGCAGGTTTCAACTTATCACATTCCCATGGAAAGTGGGCAGAAGTAATTAAATTTTCAAAAAATATTTCCATCTAACTTTCAGCTTTGAGTCTATGCGCTCCTTGGTGGATAGGGAAGTTTTGTCACGCAGAGAATGACCGAAAATAATTAAATTGACGTTGCAGCTAGTCTTCGATCTTGTGCGACTTTTCTCAGAATATTGGCCATAAAATTGAACATAATTATAATTGAGAAGCCATCACCAAGGAGGAAATCTAGTTTACCTGGCCAAAGTCCAACGTTTGGGTATAATTATGTATCTTGGGCACCTGATCCGCTTTCCTTGTGGAATTGGACATAGATTTGAAAATAGTTAAACACAAGAAAGAACGCAATGAACGCAAGAGGCATACTGCCCGTCGCGTAGCAAGTGCTCGCTCTGCTGTCCTATCCCTGGGGGGGGAGGGGGTACCCTAGCTGGGGGGTACCCTGGTTAGGGCCCCCCAGCTGGACCTGGCTTGGGTACCCCCCCCACGAGAATTGGCTCGGGTACCTTCCACCCCCCCCTAGGGCTGGACCTGACTGGGTACCCGCCCCCCGTTAACAGAGAGAGACCTGTGAAAACATAACTTCCCGTCGTACTACGTACGCGGGCGGTAATAATATAATGTGCTTTTCAACCAATCATTTCTCGTTACACAGACAGATATCACGGTCAAACTTGAAGACAATATGGGTATTGCAAGTAACAGTGTGGAAAAATCTGGGAAAGTATTGTTACCAAGTAAAGTTTTCTGATGTGTCTGCTTGTGTGTTTGTGTCTCGGAGTTTTTGTTCCTGTTAGCCCTGACGTTTACGTTTCATGACCTTTAACGTCTATCTCAAACATATGACAAAAGTGCTTCTGTTCCATCAAATCTAATTCATCAGAGTCACATACTCGTGAACAGATCTGATTGATAATTATGAATTTGGCTTCAAAGTTTTTATCAAAGTATTTTAATTAGAATTATATAACCCTTCAAATGTCATTTTTATCAGTTTTTAGCACCATAACCTCATCCATGTGAATTACACGGAGAATAGTACACTGATCTACAGCAGAAATCTACAAAGACATTTCACGAACAAGGAAATATCACTTTTATCTCCACTCTGAGCATTTCTCCTAAAGTTGCTTCTCGAGACATATGTCATTTCACAACAGAGGATCTTTAAGAAAAACAACTAAGCACTCACCTTTCTTGTTGTCACCGGGTCCATATTGTCCCAGAATCTGTGGCCGCGGAGAAGTGGTGTCGGAGCCGCTATCAGTGGTGCTGCCACCTGGGGGTGGAACCCATGTACCCCCAGTAGAGGGCACTGCGGTCACACTGGCGGCCATGGAAGCCAGCGTCTGAGCAGCTTGGTTGATTTCATCAGCTTCGTCTGTTCCTGTGGTGGCTGGGCTCCAATCAGCAAGAACTGAGAAAGTTGTGTCATTCTGTTGTTGTTGAAGCTGTTGCTGTTGTGGATGTCGCGGCAGGTCAGTAACAATGCTGTTGCCTTGATTATTGTTCTGTCTCATAAATGACGTTAATGGTTGTTGCTGATTGAAAACAACAGTTGATTGTTGCTGGGCAACTAAAGGCTGACTTAAATTTGTTTGCTGGATTGTTTTGAATGTTGGTTGTTGTGTCTGAAGCAGAGGTTTACTTTGAATGGGTTGTTGCTGCTGTTGCGGTTGGTTGTTGCAGCTGGTAAACACCGGGGAACTGAACACTGACGTGAACGGCAACGATGATACGCTGGTCGCTGACGCCATCGCCGAAGCGACAGAGAACTGCGGGGTACTCGGAGCCAGCACGTTCTGCTTCGCTTGTGCTTCATCATGAATAGCCTAAAATGACAAGTTTCAACAAAATTAAACACTAATTATTTGACCAAAGAGAAGGAGTCAAGGACCTCATTTCCCCTTTCTCCCTATTCAAATACCAAGTCCAAAAAGTCATTGGATTTCAGTACAAACATTTGTATATATTTGTATATATTTTTCCATCAATTTTCTTGATGTTAGACCATTATTTTCAAACAATCCACTTTTTTTGCACAAAAGCCAGGCAACAATCCCAACAGAATGATAAATAAAAAAGACAGTACTACGATAGGTCATAAGAACAGTGACCGTAAAAAAATTATTTCTACCTGTATTCCAGCCTGTAGTAGCCTGGCGTCCGCAGCCGTGGTCGTAGGAAGTGATTTCTGAGTGGCGGTGAGGACAGCCTGCAGCGACGCCAGCGGAGTAATCGTCTGCATACACGACGCCGATGTAGCCGGACTACTTTCTTCCCTTTTGACCTCATTAATCGGCGCAATCACCAATGGGTTAACAGACTTCACTGGTTCGGAGTCACTGGTCAGAGTTCTAATCAGTTCCGACATCGTCTCCACTTTCTGTTTAGCGTCTTCCGGTTTAGCTTCACTAGATGTAGCGTCTGCTTCTGTCGCTACAGTTGGAGTCTTGGGTTCAATTTTGTTGTTCGAGGAACTTCCTTTGTTCTCTTCAATAGACGCTATTTCATCAGGATCAGTTAATAGGAACGCAGGTTTACCTGGCGACTGAACTGCATCAAGTTCAGTTGCTCCACCTAGTGGTGATTCAGCTTCCCCAGTTGGTCTCCCTGTTGGTTCATAGTCGATTTTGTCATCACCTGAGAGGTCGGGTTCACCAACAGATTTCACTGATTCGTCAATGACTAGTGGTTCATCATCCAAATCTTCTGCAGTCAGATCCGCCATCACAGCAATATTTGTTTCCGTTGCCTTCGAATTCGGTTCATCTTCTTCATTTTTACTGTCATCTTCAACCTTCTGTATTTCAATTTTCTCCTCTGTTTTCTTCTTGTCGGCATTTTCTTTGATCTGGAGGTCAATCTCAAGGTCAACCTCCATCATTTCCTCTTCCTTCTCTAACTCAATATCCTGTTCCACATCACTTCCTGTCTCTGACTGTTTAGCCACGAAATCTTGCAGCATGTGGCATTCTTGTTCTATTTTGAGTAGATTATCCAAGTCATCGCTACTTGCCCCATCATCAGCATTCGACTCAGTGGCAGGCTCTTTAGGATGCTCTACTTTTTTATATTTGTTATTGGTTTCATTAACATTAATGTCTTTACCTTTAACCGCTGTTTGAGGTTTACTGGACGTTTCTTTCGTCTCTTCCTCAGATTCATCAGACGTTACCATTGGTTCCTCAACATTACCGGAAGTTGGTTTGACTTTCTGTGGTTGCTTGGTGACTATTGTAGCAACTGTTTCCTTGGGTTCGGCGCGTTTTATTTCTTCTTTTTCCTTCTTATCCTTCTTTTCTACTTTTTCTTCTTTCACTTCTGCGACTGGTTTGACCTTTTCCTCCTTGTCAATTCCTTTTTCTTCTCTCTTTTCTTCCTTAACCTTGACCTGACCTTGACCTTTCACCTCAGCCTTCTCCTTGACGTCTTTCGCAACACCTTTGTCTTCTTTCTCCTTGCTCGGTTCCTCGGCACGCTTCTCGGAGTCGCTCTTTTCCTCCTCATCTGGACCAAACATATTGTCCACACTGTAAAACAAAGAAACAATAACACGCGACGAATAATTGAAAGAAAAAGTATACTTACAAAATAATATTGGTAACGGACTAAATTTCGTTGCGTGTGAACAGACTTGAGAGAATGTTAAAAGGAAGAGAATTTACGTTATCCTAACGTTAACTTTATCGCAATAAGGAACTCCAAATACTATTTTGAATTCTTACCTATCATAGCTCGTGAAGAAAGGCGGGGATCCTTCCCACTCTCCGGAGAGACTCCTCAGCGCTCGCTCCGCCTCCCGGATGTTCTTCCGATCTTCGTCCAAATCCGTCGAGTCATCGTCTTCGTCAATATCAGTACCCTTTCCCTGTTTGCCACTTTTTCCACCACCTGACTCTTTACCCTTCTTCAACGCTGCTACTCTTGTTTCTTTGCCTCCAATTTTACCACTTGCTTGTTTCAACTTGGCGTTTTTAATTGTCTGAAGATCTGGCCTCTTTTTGCTTTTGAGAAGTTTAGCACCTGGAGGGCTACCTGCAGCAGTTATGTCTGCGTCTTTGCTCTTCTTCTTGGCGGGAGGGGTACCCGTTCTCTTGGGACTGGCACCCGAGGCCTTTTCAGGCGACCCAGGTTTTGCACCCTGCTTCAGTTTTGGCACTTTTGATGTCGTTTCGGAATCGTCCGATTCTTTGAGTTTGGTCATAGTTTTCTTTGGCGACACCGAGGTACTAGTTAGGAGCTTTTTCTTGGCCATCTTTGCTCCAATCACCTTCACAGTACTCAGTTTACTTGCTGGGGTACTGGCAGATTTTTCAGGACTAGATTCATTTGGAATACCATTTATTTGACTAGAGTTCTTGTCTTTGTTGGCCGGAGAGTTTTCTCGGCTGCCCTTGGCGCTGGTGACGCCGGTCTGCAGCTCTTTGATCCGTTTTTTCGGGGAAGGCTCGGAGCCTGTCTCCTCATCCTGCTTCCGTTTTTTCATCAAGGGACACGCTGAGGCACTGAAAAAATAGAAGAAAATTTTGAAAACATATAACGACAAGAAAGTCCTCCTGCGTGAACTCAAGAGGCATACCGACCGCGGCGTAGCAAGTCCCGGGGGGGGGGGGGG